>CAEGAF010156975.1:0-27164 GCA_903067075.1 Micropoecilia bifurca
ACTCTGTAGTGTTGAATTTAACACCAGCTGACTTGGACACATATAGACACTTTTGGGTGTTAATTCAACCCCGGCATTTTTACTGTGTATGCGATCAATTTCCTTAAAGCAGAGCATTTTTCTATTTATATCATTTTATTCACCCTAGGCTGGATTGTTGTGTAAATTAGCTTTAGGTTCGGATTAGGCTCTGAGGGGTTACGAATAGATCAGGCCTTCAGGTAAAGAACTTAAGTCAGTGTTGTTTTTCCTCTCGAGGTGATGGAAACACATCTGTTTGAACGTGCGTCTGTGCAAGCTCCAATCCATGGCTGCTGTCTGCAGCTCATTGCCCCGTGGTGATCTCAGGCCTCGCAGACACCTGGGACCAGCAGTTTGAGGCCTCAGAGAAGGCAACAGCCTGGCAACCGGCCCTGATTACTTTCTCCACTCTCCGGAACTCAACTCAGTGTGTGCCATTAACCAGCTCCACGCAGTGCGAGTCCAACTCAACCATGCCATTGACCCTGCACACAAAGGGTGGTTTACAGAACACACACTCACTCACACACACAGTGCAGAACACTTCACAATTTTATCCGCCGGTGTTCGAGATACGGAGCTGCTTGCAGGCAAGCACTGTTTATTGTTTGAAAAGTAAGAGCGTAGAGGATTGTTGTGCGGCGCCATGAAGCAAGGCTGGCATCTACTGGGCAATTAATATAATAGAAGATTATGAGCTGTTAAAGCATAATGCGGTAACAGCAACTACTGCTACTGCAATGATTAATACGAGAAAATTGCCTTCTTCTTTAGACTTTATCTAATTAATCCTTATTTCTATTTTCAAATTTGTCATTTTAAATTGTAACAGTGTTTCGTCTTTTATTGATGCTGTTATTTTCACCTCAATGGGAGCTGAAACGGCTTATTGATCTATAACATCCATTGATCAAAACGCAAAATCAAATTTTAATGAACCAAAGTAATTTTTTAAAATTATTTTTTTTGAACAACCTGCAAAGAGTAATATATTATGCAATGCAAAATGTGGTCATGCCCATCAATTTTTAAAATGATTATTATTAGTTTGTAAATATGTAAATGCAAAATACATTACAACACATAACCTTTACCAGAGTGAGGCATATATACACTGTATTTTAGAAATTCTTAGAGATAAATTGACTATGTCACGAAGACACATATAGCCAAATACAAGTTATGAAAAGGACTAGAGTTGCACATTAATACATTTTATACTTAATTTACTTTATAGCAGTGTGTGCATTTCGAAATATTTCCTGCAGGAGCTTACCTGTTATTTTTACAGTCCTTGTTGTGGCGAGTTTCAACCGCTAGGTGACACCATACATCCATAAAATTCATAATAGTGCGATCTGTTTCTGACAGGATAGGATAAAGTGTTCAAATACTAACCTTAATAATAATAATAAAGGTATTATTATTATTATTGTTGTTGTTGTTGTTGTTGTTGTTGTTGTTGTTGTTGTTGTTGTTGTTGTTGTTGTTGAATATTTTCCAACTAGATTATTCTTCAATCGGAGTATGTTGTTTTGTGCTTACCTGAATGAATTTGCAGAAGCAAAGGTCTATTTTCCTGTAGACCTGGTTAATAAACTACCTGGGGGGGAAACATCATGACAAAAAACCTCCTGGAAAAAAATCAAAGTGTAACTGGAAGGTGGGAGGAAAGGGGAAGCCTTCTTTTCTGTCTAATATGCAAATACTTCCTGCCTTTGCATGCCTCAGTTTAGAAGTAGAGATAAAAAAACTTAGTGGGCGGTGCCATGAAAAGTGTTAAACTTCACTGTACTCCGACTAGCAACAGGATTTACTTTAATCTGTTCGTAAATGGAGTAGGAAGACACACAGAAACAACCAGAGCAGGTAAGAGGCTGTTTTCCGTCTTCACTCCCAGTAATACTTCACCTGTATGTATATTAACGGCTGGAAACGTCCCGTGTTGTTACCTGTGTTTGGTAAAGGCGCACACGCCCAATAAGAGCCTTTGAAAAGGGGCCTTTGTTGCACAAATCCAAGTACCTGGCTTCAAATATTAGCTTTCATTCAAACAGGGTGGAATGTCATGTTGATAACCTACTTTTTTGTTTATGATCCCGTTTTTCAAATCAGAAGGCAAATATCACCAGTGACGGGAAATACACTGTCATTTAACTGCATTTACTCAATCAAATTTAGTTGAGTAGCTTTTTGAAGAAAAGAAAAAAAACTTGTACACGTACTTTTTACTTTTACTTTGGTATTATTATTCTTAATTATCGCGACTGTAACTTAGGTACAGTTTCTATATATTCTATATGCCCATTGCGAGAAACTTCACTGGAAGAAACACGTCTCATCTAAAGGTCCACTAGACACAAACTCAAGTGAGTTTTTTTTATTTTCTTTATGTTGATTTCTGTCTGTTGAACCTGATCTGTCACGTGCAAATCAAGACACAGCATACTGTCAATAGAAGTACTTTATCTTCATTTATATATTTACTACCTAGTTTCATGAGTATTTAATAAAGGTTTGAAAAATGTTTTTCCTGTCTGCATTTATTGTTTTGTGATTATGTTATCTATTTTTATTTTATTTTATTATATTTTTTGTTGTTGTTTGCTTGTTTGCTTTTTTGGTCTTTAAACTACCAGAATTTGCTCAAAACTTTATATTTCTTTTTTTATTTAAGGACATCATTTTAAAGTATTTAATTATATGGTATGATAAAAATTAGTCAGTTACTCAGTGCTTAAGTAGCTGTTATACAAAATACTTTTTTATTACTATTTCTTAAGCATCAGTGAATGGCAACAGAAATATATATTCTCTCATAAACAGCATTGACGTACTCACATGCTGTTTTGCAAAAATCACAAGAATAAAGACAAGTTGAGACATTGTGCAGGTCTAATCTAAGGTTTAATCTCCTTCAGAACCTGACATCAGTCGTCTCTGCTATGTAAAACTTTTATACTTTTAGAAACGTGATTTTGTAAAGGAAATGTCTTCCAAACCTGTGCTACTCAGTTTGTGCAAGCCTGAGTAGCACAGGTTTGCACAGGTTATTTAAAGTAGATTCAATGTGTATTTTCCATGATTTAATTAGCTTCTATTTTAAGAGTTTATAATGAATAATGTAGGGAAACTGTGGGAATATTAAAATGTCTACTTTTTTGATTTTGTGGGGTTTTGGTGTGGATGCAGTAATGCCTTAGTAAACAACTGAAACAAATCACTGCAGACTTTCTGAATATTTCTGAATATTTATCTTATCTTTATGCGTAGTGCTAATACAAAGTATCTTTTTCCATCAGTCAGTTGAAGAATATCACTGTGAAGGAGCAGCCCCTTGCCTCACTCATTGTTAAAACGAAGTTCAAGGGCCTTCAGGATGGACCCGGTTCTTCCCAGTGATGTTTTTGACTCGGATCTGCTGGAGACAGAAAAAGAGGACCTCCGGCTTAAAGTGGACTTCTTCAGAAAACTGGGGTACTCCACAGCAGAGGTGAAAGCCGCTCTGAGAAAGCTGGGCCTAAGCACTGACACCAACGCGATGCTCGGGGAGCTTTTGCGGAACAGAACCACCAGCACGTCACCCGGTGTTTCCGACAGCGATGAGAGGAGCTCAGATCTGAAAGACCTGCTGCTGCCTCCCAGTTGGGACGTTGGAACCTGCAGAATCATGCCACAACTCAGGGAGCAAAACAGTGCAGACTCGGAGCTGAGACCTATTGTTATTGACGGCAGCAATGTTGCTATGAGGTAATAAAAATCTTAATTTTATCTAGATTAAACACTCACTGATTACGTTGATAAGGTTATATTGCCAGTATCAAGTTGTATTCACTTTTGCTTTTGGAGCTATCTTAAGTTTTTGTTGCATGGATCCAACAAGGTGTCTTAAACATTCCTGATACTTTGGCATCACATACTACATATTGTAGTTGATGGAGATTTGTAGGCCTGTTCCAATCTCTGTTGGATTTACACCTTGTACTAGAACAATATACCAAGAAATCAATTTGATATTATTTGAGCGTTGTGATAAAGGTGAATTACCTGGTGAAAGTAGCTATCAGAAGAAAGGTACTCTATAGTCATAAAGAGATAAACATAGAGATAAGCAATACTAAGGTTGGCTTTGACATTTAAATGTTCCTTTGTAAATTGGTCCCCAAAGTGTGGTGAGAAAAGCCAAGACTCATCAGGCCAGGAATTTTTTTTTCTAACCTATCGTTGATTCTGGTGAACATGTAGAAAGTGTAGCCTCAGTTTCATTCATTCTACAGTGAGCGTCTGCTGCTGTAGCCCATCTACTTAAAGCCTCAGTGAGTCTCCCCATTGAAATGCGGGGCGTTATTGTTCACACAGTTGTCAGTGGTATTTTCTTCTTCTTGACTCATAAAGCTTAGAGATTGTCAAGCAACAATCCCAGATTGTCAGTGTCTGAAAATACTCAGACCAAGGCAACTGACCCCAACAATGATGCTACATTAAAGTCCAATTAAAACCCTTTTTTTAATTACTTGCCTGATGCTTGGTTTGAACTTCAGCAACAATACAGACAACCAAACAGAGGTACGGCTCTACAAAATAACCATATAGAAAAGCAAAGAGAACAACAACGACAAAAAAATTATTAAAATGGATGCATTTGAGGCAATGACAAAAACACAGAACATAATCAACTGGTGTCACAGCAAAATTGAATTGTTTAAGATATCTGGGTTAGGACTAGATTAAATTAATGATATAAGATTGGCTGATGAAATGACTGGTGAGTTTAGACCATTACAGAAGTAATAACCATTGTAAAGACAATGCTTTACCTTGTATATCTGAGGACTGTAAGTCACACTTTGAAACAACTAAATATAAATATTTATCAGTTGTTTCTATTAATCATTCAGCTCTGACTTTTACACAAGTTCTTATGATACTTGATATTTTAATGGGTGTTAGCCACACTGCCTGAGCTTGTTTTGGCAAAAAGCCACTTATACAACATGCAAATTCAGGAGCCCCGCCCCTTCACCAATGTGAAACATAATGCTTATTGTCCTGAATGAACAGGGAAGGGATAGCACACAAGCTCCTTCAGTGAGATCATTCAAAGGCATGCTGTTTTGACGCAAATCAACTGAATCTCAACTACTTCCTTCAAGATTCTTTCCACTGAAAACGCTCTAACTGATCCTCACCCCTCTTCCCCCTTTCTGTTATTTATTTTTTTTACAGTCACGGAAACAAGGAAGTGTTCTCATGCAGGGGCATAGAGCTGGCAGTGGATTTCTTCCTGGGCAGAGGTCATAATAACATCACTGTGTTTGTTCCCTCTTGGCGCAAAGAGTTGCCCCGAGCTGATGCCCCTATAACAGGTGAGGACAGGCAGCCGGTTCCGTCTGGAAGACCAGAGTCGGTTAACCCTTCGCTAACACCTAGGAACTGCTAAAGCCTGTAGCTGCTAGCAATTACATTGGTTACATTTTTAACATTCGAAACATTCTTCAGCAGCTATTAGTCAGTATGGCTTAGCAAAGCAAGGAAGACACAATCTCTTTCTAGTATACAACATGTAATCTAAATTGCATTTTCTACTACAATCAAAAGAAAAATAACTTGAAAGATTACAAAAAATTGAATCAAAGTACATCTTTTTCTGTGTTTAGTTCTGCGTTCAGTTTAAGATGTTTTCACTTTAGCCTTAGAGTTTGGGCCTCAACATGTTTTAACAAGCTTTTTTTTGCTCAGTGGGATTGTGTGAGATGTGTGCGGAGAGAAGGGAAAAAAAAGAAATACTCAGGCCATTGTCTTCAGTTGTCAGTTTTGGGAAAAAAAACACAAATTATCCCAGACAAGCAAAGCACAGAATGTAGCTGCCGCATAAGGCAACAAAAACTGATGGGAAGGAAATGGGAGGTGTGGTAAAATGGGGTGGTTTTTACCTGGATATTTGAATATGACTGTTCCTTCATTGTAGTTATAGGCATTGCATCATTCTTTATTGGTATGCTGGAGGTAAAGTTTCACATCACTCGTGTGATGAGACAAGACTGTCATTTGTAATAATAAGCTTAAAAAAATAGATTTGGTAAAGCCAACGTTGCTTACTCTTTAGGATAATTTGTTTTACATTACATAGTTCAACTACATATAAACTCTTAATTATTGACTCTCAAAGCTGTTATGTCACAAATACAGATTTGTGACATAATCTCTTGGTTTAATATTTTTGATTCCACGAAACTGAGCGAGCTTCTTGATGATATTGCTTCACTTTAAGGCTCTTGTGATTTTGGTATCTGCTCATCTGGGGTGGAGCAATCCAAAGGTTCTATTTCAGTCTCAGAATAAGGAAGTAAAAACAAGCCCACAGCCACCCCTGGGAAAGTCCCATCGGGAACTTTATGTGTTTTCTTTTTCCTCCACACCCTCTGTAGTTTGTTTATAGAGCGTCAACAACCATCCACAGCAATAGGTCAAGTGAAAACAGTCACCTGGATCTAGAAAAACACCTGCATGAAAAAGTGCCAACTGGCTAAACATTACTCAGCCCGTTTCCTGGTTCGTTGGTTAGGTTCAGAGGTCATTTAACTTGACTTTCTAACTTCTTTAATCAGTTTCTGTGATTGTACTAATGTTTAATTTGCCTACCATAGGAGTTAATAATACAATATATTATGGGAATTGTGGGAACTATATTAGTTTTGGTTATGAAATCTACTTTTCTTGGTAGCATTCGGTTTCTGTAAACTACTCCACATTTGTCAAATGCTTATTGCATTTTTAAAGCCGTGTGTTTTTGTGGCAGCCTCCTCTTCCATGAATTTTGTAAACAATAACAAGGTACAGATGTTTGAATTCAATGTGTACTTGTCTTTATTCAGCACAAGGTCAACAAATACAAACAGTGAATCTATACATTCACCTTTCCAATATTAGGTTTAATCGCTCTTAGCAAGTTCCAGTATAAAGTATAAAGTAGCCATTACTTCTCTGGGATCTTTATATTTAACTGTATTATTAAAAAATGCTTGGATTCATTTACTTTAGTTGGTTTGATACCTCAACTTTAAGACATAACTTAAAGAGTAGTAATATTAGCTGCCGTTTCTGTATCTGAGTCTATATGTATAATTTAAACACTGTGGATCAGAAAACACAATAAATACAGACCTGATTCATGTTTTAAAGTCTGACTAAAAAAAATGTAAAATGTACAATTCTGACCAATATTGTGAATAGGACTAAAAACACATTTGACTGACTTTGTTACCTTTCCTCTTTTCAGATCAACACATTCTGTCGGAGCTTGAAAAACAAAAAATAGTGGCCTTCACTCCTTCCCGCCGGGTCGGTGGCAAGCGAGTGGTTTGCTATGACGACCGCTTCATTGTCAAACTGGCACATGATTCAGACGGCATAATTGTGTCCAACGACACCTACCGTGACCTTCAAGGAGAAAAACCTGAGTGGAAGAAATGCATTGAGGAGAGGCTCCTCATGTACTCATTTGTGAATGACAAGTAAGGAGAACGTCCCACTTCTTTTTTTTTTTACAGTCCCACTGTTTAATAAAGGGCTGCTGCTGCATTAGAGGCACACCTTCTAGTATATTGAAATTTTGTGAAGGACCTTCATTGAGGTGGTGTTTTCTTTATTCTTGTCTCTTTTTACAGGTTCATGCCACCAGACGACCCTTTAGGTCGACATGGACCTAACCTCGACAACTTTCTCCGGAAAAAGCCTCTGCCTGTTGAGCAGAAAAAACTGCCCTGTCCATATGGTAAGGATTTACTGCCTCATTTTATTTCATAAAGGAATCTTTTGGCTAGTGCTTTCGCTCTCAAATTTAGACAAACTATGAAAACACAACTGGATAATTAGGCAGAGGTTTCAAATTTTATTCATAAAAGTAAATTTTTTTATGAATAAGATACATAAATCCCATATATATTTTTTAGAATAAATTGGTAAAACAACAACAAAATAGTCTGCTCTGTTTCTGCAGTTTCCACTTTCTGACAGAAGAATATGGTGATAATTAGATCGTGCGTTTATATGCATTGTCTTTCAGATAAAAAGTGCACTTACGGCATGAAGTGCAAGTACTACCATCCTGAGCGAGCTAAGCACTCCTACCTGTCCTTGGCTGATGAACTGAGAGAGAAAGCACAAATTTCTTTAGTAAAAGAAGAGAGAAAGGCAAAATCATCAGTCAACTATCCTCAATCTGAACCTGAGCCTTCTCATCCTCGTCACACACATCTCCCTTGGGATCAGCAGATTTCCTCAGTTCCGGGTCACGTTAGTGAAAATAAACTACTGCTCTGGGAAAACTTCAGAAAAAGCCCCAACCAAATGCCCTCTTCAGCAAACGGAGGAAAGTGTCAAGAAGACTATCCCTCGTCACACTATATGCCGAATCGTTATTATCCCAATATGTCTCGGGAATATTTTGATTCCGGTTTTGGTTCTAGTGAGAGCTACTACTCTGACTTGCCGCCATCTCTCAGCAGCACCCACAGACTAGGTTCTCAGCATCAAAGCTCCCTCCCCGGGCTCCAACGTTCCCCAGTTCACATGGAAAACTCTAATACCAGCCATTGTGGCAAATGCTGTTCCTACCCGCATCAGCGGCATCACAGCAACATCGAATGCTGCAGTCAACCCATCTACGACACCTACAATCCAAATATGTTCCCACACTGTGTATATCAGCAACGGAGCCTGCCTGCCCATTTCCATAACACTGCGACCCCCCAACTGCATCATAATTACTGGTCAGATCCCTTTCAGGGTGCGCCGCCAGCCAGGTCCTCATGCCCCGCCCCCTCCTTGGTCTGCCCTTCACACTGCCACGGCTCCTGTTGCTCCTATGAGAATCACCAGTACCAAACCTGGGGCCAGCAACAGCAGCAACCGCCGCTGCCGCCGCCGTCAGCTCCTGCTGCATTCAAGCAAAATAGGTCAGAAATGCGCAAGAAACTTCACGCCATCTTCAACCCAAACCAAGTGGATAGTGTCATGGAGATGTTCCCGCATCTGATGGATGCTGAAGTTTTGGCTGCAGAGATACTGAACATGAAAGCTCAGGGGATGATATTCTGATCATGGTGCTGCTTTCTTTGATCTGGAATATTAAAATGTTTAGGACAGTTTCAGTGAGGGCTGCAACAAAGTTAACAGAAGAAAATATGATCTGAATATGATAGTGTCATCATGTACATGTAGAACCACATCAATGTTTTTTTATGGCAACAATACATTACAGGTGTGATGGTTCTTGCGCACTAAAACCAACACATTGTTAGGGTTAAACACAAAAACGCCTTGATTGATTTGAACCTCTAGATAGATGGACACATGTACTGAGAACTGATGAACACCCACAGACATAGATTAAGTTAATTAACTGAAATAGAAAAACCATTAACACATTAATCTCATGCCAAAATAATAAGTAGTTTCAGCCGTGTGTCAGTCAGAGTATTAGAAAATGTGTTTTTCAGGGAACTAATATGAAATATATTGTAGCAATGTCTCATTCTATCTGCTTTCTATTATGCTACTGAAATATTTATGAAAATTGAGCTTTTGCTGTGTTATATGTATGACATTGTTGTCAAATGTAACTTTACCATTCAGTTTTTGGATGGAATCTGCCTCTAGACCAAAGATGACTTCAGGCATTTTGACTGTTGATGCATATTGTGTCAGATATTGTTTTAAGTTCTCGTGCTGTATTACAACTTTTATGCTTTTGCTTTCGCTGTAGTTCTCAGGAACAGTCAGCTCTTCCAGTATTATCTTTGATCTGGCTGATCTCACAAGGAAGCTAAACAGAGGTGACTTTTAAAAGCACCTCACCTGAATTAAAAGGTATTTACCAAGTGTACTTTTCCCTTTCCTGTAAGCGTGCATCATTTCCATGAAACGCGTACTGGCAAAAATGTAATTTATGTGTGTTTTTAAGTGAATATTTTAATAAAGATAGAAATGAAAAGGGTAAATGAGTCCTCTCCAACATATATTTGAATTAGTGATTGTGATTGTCTTGGAGAAAAGAGTAAGGCAAACAAGCTGAAACAAATCTTACCTTTCGACTACATTTAACTGCTTTAACAATGTTCCTTGAAATTAATCTTTCTGGACTGAGACTGAGCCACTGTAGTCTCATATCTCATGCCAGCAACACCCTGGATTTTCAAAATGTAAATGCTTTAGAGACTTTTAAAGTGTTATGCTAAGTTCCGGTGAATTTGGAAATTCATCAGAATTAATAATGAAACAAATTAATCTATGATATTTAACTTTTAATAGTATTTAACATGTTAAACCTGGGGCTGTCTTTTATTATGCAGAATTGGAATCATTAATGTGAGTCCGGTTCAGCCTGGAGTCAGGACTTCAAACCTTCTATGTTAGCAGTGGATAAATTTTTCTAACTACTTAGATTTTCACCATGAGTTGATGTATAGCTCATGCTAGATCAGAATTAAAGGCATCGATCAGATTTTCTTAAATCTGGTTAGTTGATTAGAAGAAATTTTCTTGACTTCTTCAACTTTAAAAAATGCATACGAGTTTTAGGTCATGTATTGACAGAGCAGGCCATTACAAGAGACGCTAACATCTTTAAACAACTCTAAGCTTTAAACTCGAAATGTTATCCAGTCAGAGGAAGTATCTGATGCAAATGAAAGAATGTTAAAATCAAGAAAACTACTTTATATTGTTCTGACAAAATGTTTTTACTGTCCATTTCACTGCACACTACATTTGTAAAAGATAGTTACTCTATCAAAATACCTAACTCCTACAGATTACAAAGCATGAGACATGGGAGGTTTGTAAGAAGAGCTATATTTTGTTAGGATTAAATTTTTGCCCTGAAGCGTTTTACCTCTGGCTCTAAAATCAACTAAGGAAATTGCGGCTTCTGCTGCATCCAAGGTATTTACTAATTATATCACTTAGTACAACACCACTTTAAGAAATCTGAACACTTTAATTAAATCGGTGAGCTTTTCTATTTCTGTTTGTCATTTGTTTGGCCAAAACAGACCAGGCCATCTTCATGCCAATCTGACAGGTTACCTGGTGGATTTCATCTTCGCTGGTGGCAGAGCAACCACAATATTACTAAGGCTTTGCTGTGTATAAGCCAAACAGTCTATGAGCACAAACAGAAAATTGCAAAGAAATATTTCAAAACCCAAATACGTATCTGCTTTCTGTAAACAAATAATTCCTGTTTGATATTTGAGTCACGTTTCCCGAGTTTATATCATGTCAGAATCTTTAATTGTCGTTTCATATCTATTTTGACTGTTTCAGAGATTTGAAACATGCACCACCCTTTGGTAGTCACAACAAGGAGTGTGTGTTATCAGTGCAATTACAAACTTACCAGCATACAACATTGACCAAATGTAGATAACGTAGTAATGCAATTTTTATAAGTATTCTTTGCAACTAATGCTTTTCTTAGGTACTTTATTTAGAGTCAAAGCAAGACGTGAAGAAAGAAAATGTGACCTAGATATTCAATTACCAACAATATGATATTCTGAGCTGTCATATAACATATGGCAGTTTGCCAGCAGCACTTGCAAAGAGACTTCATTTTTTAAACACTTTTCAATATGTGTCAGTGTCTAACATAATATAGTGAATCTGAATAAACAAACAGTACTTGGTCATTTAAAAATACAGTGATTGTCTTGTTCAAATAAATATGTTTACTTGTTTTGCTTTTACCTGGACAAATATTCGCAACAAAGAATATTTTCAGATACAAATTGGTTTAAAAGACACGCCTTTATACATCTGTAGGTTTAGTGTGGCCTCGGTCATCAAGAGGCTCTGAGCATGACATTGCAGACTCTTTCTGGTAAAGTTTTTTTTAATTTTGTTGCTTGCTTTGCAGCTAATCTCTAAGACATAGTAATCTGTAGAAAAAATAAAAATGACTTGTTGTTTAGACATTTTATTTTCATCTCAACCTTTCAAATTCCCCCTTGTACCTTAGGGGACATTGTACATATTGTCTTGAAACCTTATTCCTTTAAAAAAAAAAGTTGCTTTACATGAAAAAATCATTGATTCCATGTCTGTCCTTTGATAATACATAAAAAGTCACACATTAGCTGTCATACACGGGGTATAAGTCATACTTGGTAATTTGAGAGAGATATTATGCATTATTTATGACACAAATTTTCTTCATATAGCAGGTTTACTATTGTGACTAATGTTCTGCCTGATCCACAGGATTCTTTTATTCCCAGGCCATCAACAACTTGTGGAATGGCACAAAGGCACCATGTCCCGGTTTGCTGCCAAGAAAATGAAATTACATTTAGATACTTGACTGGAAATGTTCTAGTTTCACAAGCAAAAACACATGGCTACCTCTCATACACATGTTTAACCTTCTGCACATGTATTGAGCTAATTATGTTTAAATTATCTGAGTAGACATAGAGAAAATACCTTCAGAAATACCCTTTCTTTGTCACTCAAACCAATAATGCCTCACCTTTTAAAAGCTGTAGTCTGAACCTGCTCAGCAGGCTTTAAGGCGGCTAACTGAGGTCAGCAAGTTAGAGAAGCTGAAGGTGTGTGAAGGTACCATTTAACTATTTTTGTTTTAGTATTAGGAAACAATAGAACACTAACCATCAAATAAACCAAAGCATATTCATTTAAAAGTGGTAGGTTTACTTTCAAAGAAGTTGTGATATGATCATGTTATAAAGCACAGCTGAGAACCTTCAGACTTGCAGTGTCACACTTAAATTCTTCAGATAAAACACTCAAAATATATCCACAACATTGTATTTATTGTATTTATGGGGAAATTGATATTAGTTACCATTCAAAGTAGGTATGTCCATTATGACTGCCGTCACACAGTGACGCGTCATGGCTCTGCAGCTCCACGCCAAGGTGGAGCTCTGGCTCCCCCTGCAGGTTCCCCAAGAAACGAACTGTTCCTGTGCTGATCCGGCCAGATGGCAGCATGATCCTAACCCGATGGCCCAGGTGCAAGTCCATGGGTGAGTGAGGGACAAAAACCCGATGTGGGCCGTGAGACGTTTTCCAGGACCGCACACTTCAGGAGGGAAAAAATAAGTTAGTTCTATAGCAAAATCTGAGGTTCCTTAGTTTTTTTTTCTCATTAAATTTGTAGTCTGATGTCTGCATATTTTTTTTTGTTTTTGTGTAGATTAAAACAATGCTTTGATTTAAAAAAAAAACATGTATTTTGTCACATTAAGTGACTTGAAGAGGAGAGTTTGGTATATGAAATACTTCAACATAGTATTTTCCGTGTGTAATTGACAGCAGTGGTGTTTAAACAGAGTTCAGTTGTCCCAATCTGAGTTGCCAGATGGGGTGGGTGACCTCCCAGCTGCTTCGTTTGGGCTGGAAAAAAAACAACTTTAGGAAGGTTGTTAACATTTGGGGAACTTTTCACAACATTTGGCAGGCTTTTTGAAAGGATTCATATGAAAATTCTCTCAAATTGTTTGTCATTGTATGGCAGAAAAGCACAATAATTTTATTAAAACATCATTTTCTTGCTCTCATTTTATTAGTTTACTTATTTTGAAATGTCTACATTCTGTCAAAGTAACATTGATAGTTACTGGTCAATCAAGTGTGGCTATGAAATGTATTAGTCAATGTCAACTGTAAGGAATTTCACTAAGCTACACTGAGGTGAGTTGGCTTGATGTTCAAAGGCATCATGTTGAATTGGGGAAAGTACAAAACCTCTTTGTCCTTATATTAAGGACAAGGAGGTTGATTTGAAGCTAAAACTGTGGATTGCATTAACCAGTCATTCTAAAGGTTAATGCAAACAACCCAAATCTGACTTGCAAAAGGATTAGCAGGATATTCCGTTTTAGTGAGGGATTTAAGATCGACATGTGGATTGGTAGACCATCAAGTATAACTAGATTTACAAGGACAAACAAGACTCAAATTTATTACAAAATGATTTACAAGTAGAAGAGTAAGAAGACAAGATGTATAATTAAAAATTGCAACATTTGCTCAGCCAACATCAGGGTTGCTACACTGAGTTTCTCCACTATTACTGTTTTGAAGAACTTCCCAAAGCAGATTTAATGCATACTGCTGATGTTGCTACTGCACAGCACCCCCCCCCCACTCCCCCCCCACCCCGTTGTCCCGTACTGCCTTTGTGGTATTTTTTGTAAATGTGCAGCTGTGCTGGATAATGAGATTCCCACTTGTGACTTATGAACTGGTAGAAGGAGCTCTGAGGAAGGTTAGAAGAAATATTCTTCTAACCTCATCTTCCCAAGTTTGTGACGGAAATGTTTTGTGAAACCGCCTTGAGTTTTCCAATTTAAATTTCTACTCTAGTTGATCTTCCTGTCAATTTATCCAACTTGAAATGTGGTAATTGCAGCTGAGTATACATGATAAGCACAATTTAACCACATTCCCCAGTTAGACATGCTGGATAAGAGCTTAATTTTAGTCAGAAAAACTAAGAAGGTTCAAGTTTTTTGTCTTCTTGTTATAAAATGCCTAAAAAAATTAGGTGTTACTCATATTTCTTCTAACCTTCCTAATCAGTGATCATCAGTTAGTTCAAATGATGGTTGCTGCTACTTCTGCCACAATGTTTTAACACAAAAGCCTACAAAACTCCTCTTATATGATGTCTTATTACAACAAACAATCCAAAAGTTCAATTGACTGCATCATACAGTCTGATTTTTCCCCAGAAGTTGCTGTGAAGACTTGAGGCAGAAGGAACCCCAGTAGAACAACTACATCTAAGAAGTTTCAGGATCTATGATCAAGTGGAAGTGAAATAGATTAATGTCTCTCAGTATTTGTCACATAGGCAACTCAGTCATGAAGGTTTTCTTTTACTGACATGCTGGCCTACCCAATTAATGACTGTACCTTGAGGCTGAAGATAAGGAAGAAGAAGATCTTGAGCTCTGTGGGGTTGACAAGGAACCCTGGCTCCCTGGTAAACTGCATGAATGGCTGCCACTTCTTGATGACGCTTTGGATCTTCTGCGCTGGCAGAAACCACCTGCTCATCAGAGATAGCTGTTGGTGTCATTTCCTACTAATGGTTGCCTCTGTTACTTTAATGTGATTGCTCTGATTTACTTGAATGCTCCTCCAAATCATCTCCATTGTCTCTCTGCTCCTCACAAGTTCCCACCTTCAGCAGTATCTCAGCCTCCTCAGAGAAAACCTGAGGAAAACCATCATCAGAATCATCGCTACAAACTCAACAACCCCTGCAAACATTTTAGCAAACACACCTGATTACGCAGTTCCTCCTGTTGCCTTTGCAGCTCTGAAAATCTCTTTTCCCACGATGCTCTCTCGCAGGCGATCCTGGTCTTGATGGACAGGATGTCTCTCTCGGTTTTGGTCACTCGTTTGTGGAGTGCGTTAACGCGGTCGGGGCTTCCTGGGATGGCTGAGGTCATCTTGCTTTCATAAGCTATTTTATGACAACAAATAATAAAAATATATTTCCACGGGTCTGACAGATGAAAAGATGATCTACAGATCAAAAACTATTTTGCAGTAACTTTTAGAAATAATTAAAACACATTTAAGAAAAATATTGGGATCTTAATATTACCTTGCTTCTATTTTAAATAGACAGCTTTTAACAAGGAATTCAAACTCTGGTGTCATTATCAAATACAATGACATTAACAGTGAGGACTTGTTCTTGCGTGTTGATGAAAGTGTTTTATCTCATCAAATCCTTACCCACATGTCGTGTCACCTGTCTGCTTTTCTCCTCTATGATGTTTGCTTCCCTTGGTAGAAATTTGATTGCATTGTATGGACAGATCTACAGAGCAAATGAGTGCCACACATTATACAAGTACAGTCAAAAGGCGTCATTATAAACTACCAGTAGATCTACACAACAACTCACCCATAAAAACCTGCATGTGCAGAGTATCCCCTTGTATGTCCATGTAAAGAACGTCTGTAGGATGTACGCTGTCATTTTTTTCCACTCATATCATTCTGCTCTAATCAGATAACAAACAAATCAACTGCTTATTCTTATTTTGTTTATCAAAACTCCTAGGAGAATAAAGTAGGAGAATAAAGTGTGCCCTGTTGAAGAATTTTGTAACTATACAAGATTATACTAAACCAAGTTAGTTGATCTGTCGCAGCATGCTGTGGTGGGGGTCTGCTCTGTAGTGCTCACAAATTTGCCATTTTAAAATGGACACAACACTCACCTTTTTCAGTGGTTCATCTGTACGTTGAAAAGAGAATCCAAAGTGAGATCACATGCAGATAATATCTTCCATTTGGCTTCTATTGCAGGTCTCTGGTGGTGCATAAGGCTCATTGACCGGTTGCTATGCGCCAGCTTTGCATGAACAGCACTTGACGACTGCTGGGTAGGTAAATCTCACCTAATCTTCTTAGTCATGCAATTACACAGTCCGGTTGCAGCCTGGCTTCCTAATTTGGTCTGCTGAGCCTAATAGTGTATATAAACAGTAAGAGGAAACCCTCCGGTGCAACTAGTGTCCTTGTACATCTCTGTTCTTTGGCATACTGAGCAGCTCAATGCACAGATTGTTTTTGTGGACCCCTTAGTGGGGTTGGGAGGTGCTGGTGCCTATCCCAGCTAATGTTCGGGGTGAGAGGCGGGTACAGGACAGGTCGCCAGTCTGTTGCAGGGCAACACAGAGACAGACAGGACAACCATGCACACACACACACTAAGGACAATTTAGAGAGACCAATTAACCTGACAGTCATGTTTTTGAACTGTAGGAGGAAGAACCCAGAGAGAACCCACGCATGCACAGGGAGAACATGCAAACTCCATGCAGAAAGACCCAGGGCCGGGAATCAAACCCAGGCCCGGGGAAACAGCTCTACCAACTGCGCCACTGTGTAGCCCCATTATTGACTAGTCACTAGTATATTCTAAATTTCAAATTGTGAAGGCTTCTCATTTACTAAATTAGCTCCAAACTGAGTTATCTTAGTTAGTTAACTTAAATGTTCTTGACAGGAAACAACAAAACTACAACATGCCTTCATAACTGAAATGGAAAAGGAGGGTAAATAACATCAAATCAGAGATAATTACAATTTTCTTTGTAAGTCATCTTGATATGATAGCTCTGTATTTTTATAGAATAACTGTACAGTGTTAATTAGTCTATATATAGCCAAGTAAGTTATGTTGTTAAGGTCTGTAAGTGAATTGACATTTTAGAAGTGTACGAGCAAAATTCCTTCTTGCAAAAAATTATTTGTGCACAACTAATCTGTTGTTACAGAGTATCAATAATCAGAGAGTTGATGCAGTAATTTGTGGACTGGTGTAATTCTAACATACTTTATTCGGTAGCACTTTATTTGAAGGGGTGTGTGCACAAGACTGACATGACACCGTCATAAACATGACATAATACCTGTCATGAACATAAAGAAGTCTTTATGAATGTTTATGACAGATTATGTAAATTATGATAATTTATTGCAAAGTTGACACTTTTAATGGACTTTCAATGCAACTTTTAGAGCAACTTTGCATTAAAAGTGTCATTATTTACCAAATAACACTTCATGACAACTGTCATAGACATTCATAAAGACTCGTTCATGTTCATGACAGGTGTTATGTCATGTTTATGACAGTGTCATGTCAGTCTTATTCACACCCCTTCAAATAAAGTGTTACCCACATTTTACTAGATTAATTTTTATATTTAATTATTTTCCTGTAGAAATATAAGTAGGGTCATTTATGTATGTTTGTTCAGTCTAAAGTACTTTGCCACAGAGCACATTCTCTGCAAATAAAACAGGAAATGTTTTTTTTTCTATCTTTGACAACGCCGGTGCCTTCGGCTTCAAACTAAAAGCTTGGCATTGAGGTGAAATGTGAGTCAACTGGCCAGCATGGTAATTGTTGGAGATGAATAGGTGTATAATTTTAAGCCTTATTCAATTTAGGTATTCATTCAGAGACAAAGAAAAGCACTTATCTCAAATTGTGGGTCATGTCCTCACACATGGTTATAATCAGTCACACAAACTGAACATATAGGAAACACGCAAACAGCAAAGCTCCTTTCATGGTTTTGAAAGCAGACAATAATGGGTTTTAATCAGCTTATCACAGACACTATGAATGTGAGTGAACAGCCGCTGTCAGACAAACTTTATCTATGCAAATCGCATAATATTTGCTCTGTACTTGTTACTGAAAAATTCATCCTGGCTATTTACAATTACTTGTAGTTAATATATTAATGTTAAGATGTATATATACATTTAAGAATAGGAACAAACATGAGATTTGCATCATGGATGTGCAGCAGACAAATAAGCAGCATCCGTGTCAGGTAAACATAAACCAAAATCTCTGCGAAATGCTTGAAACGTCTTGTTTCAAGTCAGTACTGGCAACAAAAAGATTTCCAACCCGCTTCAAGCAATGTGTAATTAATGAAGTGTATGTGACGCTCATGTTTTTAGCAAACTGAAAACAGATCCCCGTCACACCCACCACCGTTGTTCCTGTTGTCCAGCTTCTGGCAATGGATTTTTGAACATTGGTATTAAGTACTGTAGTACAAGTTCCAGAAGTTTCCTTGGGAACCTTTGTTAATTTGCAGCATGTATGTTATTTCAGAGATCTTTGGTTACCAATGCTCAGGTTAACAATCCACTTGCATTTCTTTTAATCGTGCTCAACTGTGAATTTGTGTAGGGACTAAAACACCTTAGGGGAGATTTAGAAAGTTTTAATAATTGCTTTTCTCTAGTATCTCCAGGAATTTCTTTAAACACAATCTATGTAAAGGGAATACACAAACAATACAACTTTTGCCTATCTCAATTTTAGTGACTTTCAAAACAAGTGGAGTTCCTAACCTCCTTTCAAAGAGGTCATTGGTCTCCCTAATCTTTTGCTTCCTCCACAGATTCTCTATCAAATTCATGTTGGCAATCTAACTGGATCCCTCCAAAATGTTATGTTACTCCAATATATTTGTCAATATGTTAAAACACTTAAAGGATTAATTTAAATCTAAATTTGCTAAAGTATGAATAATTTTGGGATTAACTGTTGTACTGTATGATATGTTACCTCTGTTTATTTACTTTAAGACTAATTCTGTGGTCAGATTTGGATATATTTAACACAGCTTGTACTTTGTACTTAAAAGATGAAAGGTTTGTGTTATCTTAGGTGATTGTTAGTTCTATAGTGTTTGCTAGTATGAACTAAAGTCATAAACATTATTTTATGTCATAACGAATGACATAAATAATACCAGTTAAAAATCAGTTTTGAAACAATCTTTTGTGGCATAAGGTTGTTTTGCCATAAAACAACCTTTTGTTTTCATACTTCCAAAAAAATTATTGGAAGAATAATTTTATTATGCTTTTATTATGCTTCCAAAAATATGAAATCAGAATTTTGGTAAAAGGAAATGACTCAACACTTATTAGAGTGTAATTTTGAGAGTTTTATGATTTGTAGAAAGATGGAAGTGAAAAATAACACCAGTGAACTCCATAGACAAGATTTTTCTGTTTAAGTTTGAATTTCATCTTAAGGTTAAGGCTCAAATATGCATGCATTCAATTTAAAAGTGATTGAAAGAAATAGTGTTCTGTCTATTATTTTGTTCTTATTAGTAGTGTCTTCCTTTAAATTATAATGTGTAAAGTAAGATAGATAAGAAGGGGACAGGGTCAAAACATTTGTACCTCTGCCTACCTTATTTTCAAACAAATGTAAATATGTATCGCGTGGTATTTGAATGTTAATATGAATATGTTCAAAATAAACCAATAAACAAAACTACATTTTGATGCAAATGATAAACGTATCAAAGTGCCACAAAAGCTTGAAAAACTATAATAAAAAATCTGACAGGGTTCAAATTTTATATTAAATAAACAATCCACAAACCCCTTGATGGTTTTATGGGACAGTTTCCCTATCATGAAGTGCAAAGTTTTGATGAAAGGTGGAAGCAGTTCTGTCATCTGGAGTGGAGAAGCTCTTTTAGTGTTGCGCCCAAGAATTCTATGTTCTTTAGGCCACAAAGAGGTATTTGTTGTGTGGAGGGGCTTTATGGTCCGCAGAGAAAGAGGGGATCTGATTTCACATTGTGTTCAGCAGAAACCAGAAGACTCCCTATACAATCACACTGCCGGGCTCTGAAATCTCACCTTTACTCTTATAGACTTTTCGAAGGCCTAATTCACAGTTTTTTTTTCTTTTTTATAAAACTTTAATTGCTAGCTAGACGACTTCAGAGTACACTTATGAAAGGAACCTAATTCTACCAACTGTAATGCTACCTTCTTTTCTGGGGATTATGTTCACAACATTTTTGACATTTTGAGAAGAGATGGAATTAAATTTTTGCTTTGTAAAGAATTTATTTGTTGCCTTTGGTCTGAATAAGTGTTTAAAAGAGGCATTTAAAGGTTGACCACATTTGGGGCTTAATCAGAACTACAATCAGACATTAAAGAGTTTTCATCTACAGTTCTGGGTGCTTTGGAAATTCCCACCTTCTCCCTCCAGAAAGTGTTTACCTGAACTCATTATCACATCATTTTAAGACCCACCCAGCAACGGCAGCGTGCCTCCAGTCTCCTCCTCCGACATGGTGCAGGTGAGAGTTTCCACTTGTTACGCTGCGGTGAAGTCAGGAGGAAGCAAACTGGGGGAGGAGGAGGTAACAGAGAGCAACAAAGAAAGGGAACTCCAGAGAGAGAACAAGCTTACTTATTTCAGCCTAAATTGAGATAAAGGCATGCAGAGAGCATCACAGGTAAGTGGATTTTATTCATTTGTTTTTGGATAGCCAAGGCTCCGAAGTCGAGGAAAAAAGGAAAATTGTAAAGTGCAGGTTGGGAAAAACAGGATCATGTAACCGGAAAATTAGTTATTTGGAGTTCAAATGTCTTCTATATTTTTTTTCCAAGTAAACATTTCAGTAATAATAGGTTTCTTATGTGTAAACATAGCAGTGCTTTTGTCTTTCATATCAAACATACTTTATTTTTTAAAATATCCCAAACTATGCTCCGCCTTCACAAATGTATATCGTCTTTCCTCAAAAACAATTACAATCTTTAAAATGATGCAATTTCTAGGATTCTGATAGCCAGCATGTCCAAATGTCAGAGTTGGATGTTGTACTTTTTACCTTGAACCACCCCAACGTTTGAGGCCGCTTCGCTAAAAAATGAAACTAGTTCTTCTCAAACCTCTGTAACATTCTCAGCAGGTTACAGAAGAGACTTCTTTAAAATTGAATGTAAACTTTTATTGGAAAATGGCCACTTTCGCAACAGTTTTAAAAAACAAATTGAGGTTGAACTCTCCTTACAAATACAACATTTTGGGATTCCTTGTTGAGATGGAAGCTGAAGTGACCGATGTCATCGGTTTCCAGGGTGTAGCACCCACAGGAGCTCAAGCTGGGATCCAGGGAAGAAAGGAACAAAACAAGTCATGCCATGATAGCAGCTCTCCCAATGGGACTGATCAGGGAACAAACACATTTTAATTGTGCTCAATGATAAATTGCCGCAATCCAAGACGCTTGAGATGTAATTGCGTGACCCAATGCTGAATTAATTTTTGCAGAAGTTACTTCATAGAGGGAACAGGTTGATACTTTACAGCACTTGCAGCATTCACTGCATTTTGAGTTTGTATTGTGTTTTTGGGAGGAGTGGGGGCCTCACATATATTTTTCTATGGACTTAATTTTTAATTAATCTTTAAAAAGACATCAGTGAAGCTTTTTTTTTCTCTTCTACCTAATATTTATTTAGTAGAATCACAAAAGACATTGAGACAAAGACATCTTTCACTGCGGACGATGTGGACAGACGGCAATAACTTAAACAAACTTTAAAAAATATTTTTAAAAAAGTAAAAGTAACAATTTCAGATTTAAAAGTAGAAGTTTCTTGCTGTGTGACCGGCTCCACCAAACAATTATGAGCTCACTATTCCTCAGAACAGTGAGAGGATTGTAAAATGAGAAGATCTCACATCAAAAGGACTGGGCAGGTGGGTTACAATGAATGAGCATGGTTGTTATTCAGAAACCTATTATCATTGGGAAACAGTCTAAATTGAAATCGCATCACTGTCTGTCACATAGACTTTTTGTCTGTTCATTATTGCTTAGTTTATTCTGCTGCCAGACGGGTGTCATTTGTCATGTAGTTTGTTGACTTTCTAAGCAGAACAAACAAATTACTTTGGTTTTATTATGGAAGTTCAGTTTTATATATTACATGCTACATATGAATTTCCTGTCTGTGGGACAATAAAGGTTATTTCTATTTTATTTTATTTTTATTTTATCTAGGTTGGGCACAGAGCTGTCTCCGTTTCTTCCAGTAGCAAAATGGCTTCAGTCGTTTTTAAAAAGGACTCAGGTATGGGTACATTTCTGTGAGTTTAAAACTTCTGTTGAGATTTAGAAACATGGCAATCCTTGTGGTTCAAATCACTTACGAATTTCTAAATCCTGAAAAGTATAGGGTAAGCACAGAACAGGGTCAAACAAATTTAATTCTTATTTTAAAGACAGAAAAAAGCAAACCGAAAAAGGTATTAAAATAATTTAGAGAATTATATTGTGGATTATGAATAAGAAAAAAAGTTGTGCACCAAATCCTAAAAACGTATTCTGTCCAATTCTCTTGACTGTCAGTGTTTTAGAGCCCATGCAGTGTCTCCTCTTCTGACATCTTATCTTACCATTCCGTCTCCTTTAAAATGTTAAAAGAAAAAAATGTAATAAGCAGAAACCTCAAAGTGCAAATAAAAAAATTGCTTTTTCATGTGGAGGAAAAATTATGTGAATAACTGCGTGAACATTTAGGACTTTATGTTATTAAAGTCTCTTTTTGGTGAGGTGTTATCAAATTATCAGTCAGGCAAAAGTACATCTAATCTTACTGGTTTGTTTGTTCCGTAGTTTTAGATGACATACTACCATAGAAAAACCATAAAATTTTAACATCATGGAGATATAAACAAGTAATCCTTTCCAAGTTATTGCTGCATTATTTATGAAATTATTATTAATTATTAAAGCCATTCCTGCAGGCAGCGTAAATGTGAACACAAAAGTTAAATGCAAGTAAAAAATAAAAAAGATAAGATATTTTACAAAAATACTACATGTGAAATTCAAAGTAAAAGTCAGACAAGCCAAATTAAACAGATTTACACTTAATGTCAGCATCTCTGCTGATGTTAAACTCTGATGAAGGGGAAGACTTTATAACTGTCGCTCTTGGCTAGAGCCAGTTTACTAGCTTGAAAAAGACATTCTATTTTCATTTTAGTTAACTTTCAAATAAGTAAAAAGCAATAATTTTTTTCTCCTAACATTTTTCATCCAATTAGCATAATGCTAATTGGACAGCACAATGGCTCCAAATTCAAGCCATTTTTTTAATTTGGAGATTAAAATAATAAATTTGATTTAATCGTTAATCATTCGGTGGACTCTGATGTACATTCTTGCAAGAGCTGTTTTTAAATCACCTTTACCAGCTGTTTCTTTAATAAGATGGGGTCATACAATACAGTACCTCACCGCTCAGGAGGTAATTACTGAACCCTTGCAAACAGTCAATATAAAGTTCTAATACCACAATGCTTAATGTCCTGCAAAATTAACTATACTTTTATTGCAAAGCCCTGCTGGCTGGGCTGTATGATCTTCCAAGACATATATTTGTAACTCAAACCTGGGTGGTAAACTTTATATCTGGTATCTTTCCCATAATGTCTGTTTGTGCAGGTATTGTATGCCTCCTCATATCAGGACTTTTGCTGCCTTCAGTATTTGTGTCTGGGCAATCCACAAATGCAACCACAATTTCTTCCACTACTGCCTTACCAACAATGACAACTGCCTCCACCATGAATACCACCACCTCTACAGCAAACCTCACCATGACCACGGCGACAACAGCCTCATCCACCAACCAGACTGCTAATATGACTAGTAGCAGTTCAGCAGCTACCCCTACTCAGAGCAACATGTCCACCACTTATGGAGGTACTGTAACGTCTCCCACAACCAACTCAGATTCAGCATTCCAAAACACCCACTCTACATCAACCACCTCTGGAGGCCCAACATCAGTAAGCACCCACTCTGCATCAAGCACCTCCGGAGGTTCCTCATCATCCAGTACCTACTCTCCTTCAACCACCTCTGGAGTTTCAGCATCACACAGCACCCACTCTGCCTCAAGCACCTCCGGAGGTTCCTCATCATCCAGCACCCATTCAATTTCAACCACCTCAGAAGGCACGGTATTTAGCTGCTCTCAAATGCCTCACATGTTGTAAGACAGGGTAAATGCAGGTAGACAACCAAAATACTAACTTTGCTTTCTCAACTTAAATGTATACCTCTATGAAGTAGTCCTTCTTTTGATAGCAAAGAATTGTGAAATAGAACTTAAGAAGATTGTGACTATAAGGATGTAAGTTTTTCAGCTCGCAGCTGGTTTCTACAAAAAGGATTGCATCCCATATAACTTTTAGAATCTTTAGGAACTAGTGATGCACTGTCAAATTGGGGGTTAAGGGAATCCACTTGACTAGCTTAGGAGTCTATATAGACTCAAAGTCATATTAGTGTTTTTAGTAATATTAAGGTGTTTCAAAATGTTGTCAGAGAAAGTCCAATAGCTGTAAGAAGGTCTTTAATCGTCCACTGTATTTTCTGAGATGGCATGTCAGCTGTCCGGCCAGTTTGTTACAAAAGACTTTGGATGGGTGCTAGTTATTTCACTCCTACCATTCAGCTCTCTTACAGTTTTGGTTGTTTTGTACCTGATGTTTTGGGGTTTGAAAATTACCCATTTGTCCAGGATGTCAACTGGTATCTTTCATCCAATTGGCAAAGGAGTCCACTTACCTTTCAGAAAGGCCTGCACATGTTGCACCAAAGGTCTGAGAATGATTATCACAAAACTATGATGAGGGCATCTCTACTTGGAACCAAATGCAAGCTTGGATTCTCAGCAGAGAGCATCCCGTTGGGAATACAAGGGACCACAAGTTCTTAAAGATGAGGTGGAGAGATACGATTACCAAGAAAGCAGAAGGAGAGTCCAAGACTTAAATTAGAGAAAGATTATCTCTCTTGCAGTTCTTCAGAACTTGTTGAAGATATCAGGATAACCTGATATTTTTAGTGAATTCTTAGGATATACACATTGTCAACAACTACGATATACCAGCTTTAAAGTTTCCCAAACATTTCTCTATTTTAGGTAATATGACTGAGGAAAATAAAAACACCACAACAAATTCATCAATGAATATGGCAAGTCAATCTTATTTAAAAAATAATATTGTCACCATGTTCTTATTTGTACTACATTGATCTTAATTATGTGTCAATCAATCTCTCTAAAACAGATAAATTGCCCTTCCTTTTCCTGCCATTACTCTCATTGCTACTCGAAGTACAACAGTCAGAATGAATCTTATTGTTCTACTGGAGAATCATGTCAGGTAAGGGAGTAAAAAATGTTTTTATACTCTTCTATCAAGTCAATTAAACAATTTGATTATTAATGTAGAAGGACTGTGAACAAATAAACATTTACTAAAGTATGTTTGTGTAATTTTGCATTGGATCAGCTGTTGAAATCAATGGACATGTGGTATAACGTGAGCTGCAGTGCCTCTTGTGTGGAAAATTGCAACAACACCTCTCAGCCCAACTGTTCTGTGAACTGCTGCAATTCCACTGGCTGCATTCGAGATATTTTTCTACCCATGATGATGATGACAACCACAGGTAAAATAGAGAATTCGCACTTGCATATTTCATCTTGTCATGCTTGTCTTTCTCTTTACCGGTAGATTTAAAAGTATTTGTTTGTGTGTGTGATCTTGCACTCTTACATACCGTGTTCTTTTCTTACATCATTTTAGTTGCTGCAACCACAACAACAAAAGCTCCGACGACAACAACAACAACAACCTCAACAACAGCAAACAAAGTAAAGGCCAAAATCTGTGAATGACTTGAGCATTTCTTTTCTCCTTACTTATTAATATTTATATGTTTATTATTTGCTTTGTGATTAAGACTTTAAATTAACTATCAAAACGTGAATGTTCTGACATGATCACCCTGTTTTCTGTGTTGTGTTTGTTTTTTTCCTTCAGGGAAACAAATGTCGAAAGGGTAGCTGTACTGGAGAAAACTGTTATAAAAATTTCATGGATCTTGAAACTTGTTCTTCTACAAACCCACACTGTCAGGTATGATCTGTGAAAGGATTTTTTATAGCTTTTCTTTCATTTGTGTATGTGATATAAATCCAGCGCTGAACAGTAGGTGTAAAGTAAAAATGTCGAAATAAAAGTCTAAAATAAGTGCAGTATTTTTTTTCTGTTTGCAATATAATTACCTCATCCGAAAAAAAAATCTTTAATAAGATTGAGATTCATAGATGTTCTTGTATGTTGGGATAAGAGAAACTTTTCAGTTGCACTTGTGTAAAAAAGGATACATTTTGCAAGTATGTTCATGCTTTCAGACAGAATATCTTAAAGTATGCAGAATTTTGTTATTTAATACATTATAATTATTATTATTATTAATAATAATTTATTTTAACAACAGCAATCATTTTTGATTAATTTGTTAAAATATATATTCATTAGATCACATTAATGTGTGTTTTTTTTTTTCTAAGTCCTTCAACATGAGATTAGGCTAATGGGATAAAATACGTATGTATTACAAGGATTTTTTGCATATCTTTCATGGAGTGTGAATAAGTGTGAAAAGGTTTGCAAGGTATCCAGTGCTATATGAGAATTTTTAAAAATATATATAAAATGATACAGATATATAATATTTAATATTGAAAGGTTGCATAAAGATTTTTTTTTTAAATCTTTCTTCTAGTTTTTTTCCTTTTTTATTTCTAAAGCATAAATGAAAATAAACTAACTTTATGTCTTAATTTTATTTACTGGGATTCACATATAAAGAGTTAAAAACTTGTTGAAATTCAAGCACCTAAATTTTAATCTT
>CAEGAF010156976.1:0-45784 GCA_903067075.1 Micropoecilia bifurca
TAAAAGGATCCACACCCAAGCTGCCAGCCGCTTCCCAGCTGCGTTCAACCCACCACCTCCCCTTCTCCACCCACATCTTTCGGCTCTAGGATAGCACCCTTCCCTGACCTCCACCACCAGTGTCGGACCCCGGGGGAGAATATCCCTAATCGGTTATCGAGATGTTCATCGAGTTCACATCAAATCTCAGCTCAAATTAACTGCCGGGGTCCGAGCGCCAAATTACTGTTGTTCATTCTCGTCATTAAATCTTTTAATTGTTCCCCTTTTGTCCGTCTGAGTCTTTCCAGATTGAACTTCCATGTTAAACTCGCCTTTTTTGAAAAAGTCTGATTTTCAAATTTGATCAACACTCGTCATGTCAGAAGACAATCTGTGTATCGTTTTTTTCCTCCTATTGTTCCAAACCATCAACCTCCGAACTTCAGAGCTGGAGTGAAATATTCACTAAATATGAGCCAAAACACACTGTAGTTCTCTGACGGAAACCCACACTTCCTGAGATATAATATATCAACCCAGTTAATTTGTTCCTCTTTGCAATTTATAATATTCATCCATGCGGATGACTAACTTCACAGAACTCTTCCATTTTTCCAAGAAGCAATTACCTGATGTCCTAGTATCTGTCATGTCTCTGGCAGTAACGCATTAAACTAATTTTGGAGCTGACCTTGATTGTAGGAGTCTCATGCATTTAGATGTTAAGAGACTGACTCTCTACCTATCTGTTAATGAGGTACCAACAGCTAATTATGCAAAACAGGCATCGTAGTGGGAGCCTTATCCACACATTACTTGCATTTCCTCCCTTTACTGCGATTTTCTGGATGGACCAATTTAAGGAAGGTGTATGCTCGTTGAGTTCCGGAGATAAATTCCACTTTATTCCAAGAGCCAATGGTAATATAATTAGCCATACATTATGCTTGTAAAATCATTGAAAACTGAAAATGTTCTACAGCATGTGGCAAACATCAACAAACTGTGCGAGTCTAGTGCTGAACAACAGCTGCTTTATATAGAGGAATGTGATGAGCAGCAGGTGTAAAACTGGGGGTCTGATCATAAGAAAACAGAATGCAGACATAAAGGAGATTATGAACAACAAAGTAGATCACATAAGTGAATCAGAGCACCGAGGTAGGAGAATAACAAACTTTAACAAGCAATATGCAATAAGGAATTTTGGACGGCAACTTTAGCCAGTTTTATCATTAGGCCACCTGTAGTTACAAAAATTTTCTTTACCAACAACAAAGTCATAATAAAAACAAAATCATGGGCTTTTATGTACCTTACAGTTCCAAATAATTTGTTGTGTTATTATTTTGAGTTTTCCATTTTGACATTACTTGTAATCTATAATGACAATCGAGTTTGTCATAAAAACTGTTAGGCATCGTCTCAGTTAAATCCGAGATCCTGGTTTTATTGATCGTCACAAGGAGAACCTTCTCCAGGACAGCCAAGTATGTTTCGGAATTATTTAAATGAGGGCCTGTAGCACTTTACCTTTGGATGTGCTGTGAAGAACATTGAGTGACAGACATGGTAGAGAAAGGTTCAAAGCTTCAAGATATCTTCGTCCAAACAAATCCAAAATGATCAGTCTGAGTGAGAGCAGAGATCACGAATCAAAAAATGATCCAGTTGTGGGAGTCCAATATACGAGCTCAGAGAGGCTGAGGAAGGGGCAGAAAATAGTTAAAGTTCAATCACCAAAATGAAGGCAAAACACAAGGAAATGACAATCAAGCAGAGGTCTGGAGAAAACAGGTGACATTTATAGAACAGACCAGGTGCATACAATTCAGTAATCAAAGGCGGGTTATTTGGAGGAGTCAGGGTTGGCTGCAAAAGCAGGACAGTTATTGATGTCCATTTTTGTTTGATATCAAAGGCTGCATTCTTTTAATGAAAATAAATTAAATTAAAAATGACCTAAAAATCTGCATTTCCAAGAAATGCATGAATGCATACACATATCTGCCTAAAATTGTTACAGACTTATTTTAAATTTTTTGATATTTGCTCTTTTTGCTTGAGCAATGAAAGACTTATCTGACATATAAAAACTACATCTATACGAGTTTCCAATGAATTTTACAGATTTACTTGATGACCATTCTGACGTTTGGTAGTTACCCCAATTTCAAGGTTTTGGCAAATGATTGGGATTTTGACTCCTTTAGCCAAATACATATGCATCTGCATAATTTTGTGAAAGAGCTCATGAAATAAATGCAAGTTATTTTCAGTTTGGTAAGGTCCAATATGTCACCTCTAAATCTGATGTGATCTAATCTCAGTACATAGTACAAGCTCCCACCCTTCGAACAAGGTCATGTTTTAATTTGCAAGAAAGTTTAAAGGATTCCTAATCTTTAAAATGCATATGTGCTTAATGGCTAAAAACAGAATATTACATCCAGAAAATTTAATTTTAGGAACAAAGTAAAACCCTGAAGATGTGACCAAATGTCATCTTTAAACATAAATGCTTCATTTAGGACATCCAGTGCCCTGAGTCATACATGACATTAAAATGTTGCAGGTGCTTAGATGGTAGTTGCTTAATGTTTCTTCAGTGCATATCTTTGATGTGTTTAGAGCTGAGCAAATGACAGTACAGCAGTTAACAGAAATTGCATGAATCATCACACACTGAAAAATTACCCATTGCATTAAATCCTCCAATAAAGCATTCAAGACTAGATTATTACCCCTGCAGTAGATATTTTATAGCGTTTTGAATGTCAAAGCACTCTTTTCATACAAGCAAAAAAAGCTCCATTGTTTCCAAATGCAACCTTGTGTAATCCTTGTTTCTGTTCCAGAGCTGTTTAATAAATAGTCTATCCTTTGACAAGATTCATTAAAAATCTTCAGATTTTACAAAGCAGAACAAGTATTGTTTGTCTGTCATCAATGCAAGGCAGTAAAGTGTTAAGTAATTGCTAATCCTTGCAGTTTAAACTGTTTACTGGAACATCCCCTCTTTCCTTTTCTGTTAGTTAATTTGGTCACTGGGAATAGAGCCAGAGTCTATCAGTCTGGAACTGAGTGCACTCCATGAAAGATCAGACAACAGATCAATACTCAACATCCTTAAGGATGAAGCTGCTAAGACAAACTGAAAGAAAGAAAGGAGGGCTTTGATACACAGGAAATGTAGGAATAACAAATCATGTCAGGTGAACAGACTAAAAAGTCCCCTATAAGTGTTGAGAGAAAGATCAATGTGGATAAGATGGATGGTAAAATATATTTTGAAACAAAATCCAGCAAGAACCCATGGTTTTAGAAACGGAAAGAATCATTGAGAAAAAATGGGGAAGCAAGACATTCACCTTTCACACTGTTAAATGTATCATCTGTGCTTTCTTAGCCCCTGTTTGGTGTTCATGTTTTTGTCATTCAGCCATTATCCATGGGTCAATAGAGGCAGAGTTTTCATGGTTTGGATTTCCAGACAACTCCAAACATTGAGTTGATTTAAATAAAAGCTAAAACTCCACCTGTTTAGAGTTGCTTTTGAATGATAATTGGAACATTGACCAGATCAGCGTATTTGAGGTGCATTGATGATTTTGGTAATACTTAAAGAAATGTAATGTATGTTTCTGTGTTTTTTTATGTAAAGCACTTTGAACTGCCTTTCCGCAGAATATATGAATAAACTTAATTGATTGAGTTAAAAGAAAATATTTTATAATTTCTATTTGAAGAATTGATAGAGTCTCACTACACAGTAAGTAATCAATGGTTACATGTAAGCATTGCTGTCATGTTTACTTAACTAACTGAATATGAGCTTAATTTGTCTCATTTTAATGCTATGGTAGGTCAGTAGAGTTGACTTGTTTTGCATAAAATGTATTAGAAAGTATATATTTCTCATGTTCAGTTCGGAAAATTTGCTTTGCTGTTGCAGCTTCACAAGGACATGATTTTCTCTGTAGTGGATATTAGATTTATGTCGCATTGTTCAAGGATTAGTGTTCTGTTGTTTTGAAAAAAAGCCTGGGGCTTTGTTTTGAAACGTAAACTGCTTCCTGTGTAAATGAAGGGTATAGTGTGTGAATGGTTTGTTGCCCAAATCCTAGGTTAAAAGCAGATTTATGCTGCAGTAAACAGAATGATTTAGCTCCTTGCTTACATAACAGATTTAAGAGTCAAGATTTTTGTTGTTTTATGATTTAAAAAATATTGTTTTTGCTTCGAAATGGAGAAACACTACATTTTGCAACATCAGTGACTGCTGATAAATCTGGGCTTACACTATGCTATTTTTGGCCAATTTTGAGATGATTTTCCACTCGTCCAACAATTTTTTTGGATCAGGATGAGTTTTGGCAAAATTGTGTCGTGCTACTCTCTGTAAGATACAGAGGGTAGCAAGAAGCAATTAACACCTTATGATAAGCTCCTGATCAGCAGTGATGTAGGCTCACGGAAATCAAACCTTTTAAAATTTTTCTTCACACCTTGTGAGGACTTTACACCGTTGAAGCAGAACCACAAGCCAAATTTACTTGGACCCTTTAGCACTGTGCAGTCACCAACATATAAACAGATGTGATAAAAGTAGTTCTTTTTTATACTTTCTGGACATTTCTCTGCATAGAATGGCAAGGATTATTAAGGATGCAATGATCATAGTGCATTCCCTCCTTTGGTGAGAGTCTCTTCACATCCAGGCTTTTCTGTTTCTTTCTTGCAGTTCCGCGTTCAAGAGTCAGAGTTTTAGATTGTTTGGTGTCAAGACATGATTAATGAGCTGGGAATTATTGAACCCCGTAATGTGGTCATACAGTTTGAGATGGAGCTGAATGTGACTACTAAAATTATTGTCCAGTATTTCATCAAAATAAGGTGCTTTTATTTGTGTTAACATATTCACTAGTCTCGACCTGTAAATTTACAGGTTATGTGTACTGGTTATTATTTATTGTTTGCTCATTATTCTCTAAAAATAAATTGGTATGAGTAAACTGTGTTTCGATTTAGTGAAACTAACTGTTATATTTAGTGTTGAAATTGGGCTAGGGGTCAGGGTTAGTTGTAGTTGACAACTGAGATCTATTTGTAACTGAATTTATTAAATGCTATAAAGATGTGGACAGACATTAATTGAAATTAGAATAAAGAAAAATATGAAACTATTTTGGCATGCATTTGTTCTTCAAGTCTTTATATATATACATAATTGTTAAAGCTAGCTCATGAGATGTGGCAGTAATGTGCCCTCCTTGCCCTGGTCCTGTTTGTGTTGCAGTAGTGGGTTGGTATCTGCCTGTTGTGTTGGGGATTGGTGGAGCTCCTGGGTCCCCAGTGGACTGGTTCACAGGCTTGACCTGCATCACAGGAGATGGCATTGTGGTTAGGTCTGGGGGGCTCGGCGGCCTGCATCTCTCCCGGTGCCTCTTTGGCCGGGGGGCTGCTGCTCCTTTGAGTCGCTGATGACCTACCTCAGTGAGGAGTCATAGGCTGCCCTGGGGTGATGCTCTGTATCTGTCTGCTGTTTGGCTTTTGCAGCCTCTCGGAGCCGCGTCCACTGTTGACTTCTCTGTGTTGCAGGCCTTCCACTATTAAACAGAAAACATTAATTTAGAAGTGCTTGATACAGCTTGCCAAGAGATTATATCATTTACATATAACTTTTGTTTTATTTCTTCATGAGCAAGACACAGTTATTGATGCTACATGCATCTCAAAGGACATGTCCAGGCTGCTTCAGTATCTGTGTCCTAAGCAAGGTAAACTCGAAGACATATTCAGAAAACTGTTTAGTAATTTTCCTCAACTTTTCTTAGAGTTTTGATCCAGCTGAACTAAGATGGATTAACCCATTTAAAGGAAATTCCCTCTGAATCGCTATGAATAATCCATTCCATTTTTGAGTTTGTAATGACGTTATTCTCTACTAGTATGCTCCAGACTCAGAAACTGAAACTTAATATAATCAGTACCTTTTTTAATGTTGCTGTGTTTAAGTAATTTGTTTTTCAAATTAAATTGTATTAATCTTTGACATAAACCAACATAAATATGCATGTTTTGAGTTTAATGCTGTGTTCAAACTGACTTTCCCTGAAATTAGTGTAAGATGTCTATACACCAGTTTTATGCCAAACACATGTTTATGTGAGGGTCATGGTTTCCAAATAGCTCAAACAAAAAGTGTAAAGTTTTTAAATAGAAGAAAATGTGGTGAACACATCAGTCTTGAACTTGAGCAAAAACATCCAGACTTTTGTTCATATTCCTTAGCTTTACAAAGTCATGATAACATTGTTTAGATTATAGAATGATCCTATTGACTGTAATTAACTTGAAAAGTTGATGCAACTTGATTTTTTTGTCAATGTAACAGGATTCTTTTTTGTAAATGTGGAAACTATGTATCATTTTATCTCAAACCATGTTTATATTTAAAATCCAAAAATGCTAACATAGGTATATTCAGCTCCATACCAAGACTAGTACTTTTGCCAAGAAGAGAGTCTGAACATATGTGACCATGTAATAATTAACTCAATTATATTCACAGCAACAAGAGTCCTAAAGACGAATCAACTCTTCAATCTCTTTGAATAGTCCCATAGGAAGAATGCTATTCACTTAAAATCTAATAGGTTTAATTACTCATATCATTTCGTGATTGGCTGTATTGAAACAGATGTGATTATCATCTGCTATGAGACATTCATGCTAATACTGTAAGCACAGAGGTTCATCAAGCGTTGTTTGAATGAGTGTCTTAGATATTCTACAAGACAGGCACACATTTGTCGGAATATAAAACTTACGCTTATGAGGTCTGCAGAAAACACTTCCAGAGGGAAATCAGGAGAACCAAGGTAAATGTTGGACACTCTGATCAGTTTAATCAGCAATTAAAGTGGCTTAAAGATTTTCAATGAGCACTTGAGACTCTGCCTTAGCTATAACAGCAGTGTGCACGCTGTTATGTGTTTATGAAAAAACAAAAGCAGTAATGAATGCAGTCCATTTGCATTGGAAGGTGAATGAGTACATTAATGTCTTTCAACAAATGAGCTCATAGTGAACCTGCATTACAAATTCATGCAGGCTAATTTGAGTTTTGATGATTATTTCTTAAACAACCGTTATGGTAAGTTAATTGTGCATGATGCTGATATACCGTAATCAGGTTTTAGTACCTCAAGAAATCTTTGGTCAAAAATCTGCCAAGTTATGGGACTGAAAAGTCAATTTTAAAAAAATAAAGTTTTAAAATGTAAACCTACCCTGGTAAAACCAGCCCCTTGTTCTACGTTTTGCTTCCTACAAAGTTTATGGACCCTCGGCTATTGAGAAACATTTTCATGCTGGAGGTGTATTACCCAAGTGCTAATGTTTGGCCATAGTTTATTTATCCATCCCGACTGTGAATGAAGCTATGCTATGAAGCTTACTGAAACTTATATTCACTGTAAACAACCGTCCCCCACTGTGAAGAGTAGCTACAAACAACAAACTTTGCAAAGCTGAACTAAAGCACGTGTTTATCAACATTCAACAGATAAATAGTCCCTAATAGTAAAAAATCAATTAAATGTAAAAGTTTACATTCTTAGTCTGTGATAGTATTTCATTTACTAATTAGCTTATGTGAACTACACAGAAATGTACTTTTGTCAATTCTTTGTGATCACAATGATTTAAAATGTTTATGTCCTGCTATTAACTGTTGCTTAATCTAAGTTGGATTCTGTACTTTTTGAATAGTTATTTAAAGCTCACTCCACATACAGAATAAAATAGGAAAACACATGTAGAAATGATCTAATTTGATTTGGTTACTACAATACTCATGTTATCTGAGATGTTATGTACAGTTTGAGATGTATCAAGACAAAATTGGATCAGTTAATTATTTTGCAAATCTACACATGCCATTGAAGTTGCAAGACAGATATACCATTTTCTGACAGAACTATTTATGTTATCTCTCTTTCCCCTTGTCCAGATATGCTGTTAATCTATATTTGTTTGGTTGTGCAATGGAGTTGCTCATCATCTTAGATGGTAATCTGTAACCAACATACCATCTGCTATGACTTTGTTGTTCATTTTCTACAGACAGTAAACATCTAAGAAAGTGTTTCCGCTACTATCTCCATAAAAAACAATATTTTGAAAAATTATGCCCAATATTTTTTTTTTTTTTTTTTACATTTTAAACACAATGCAGGTTCCATTTAAATTTATATGTTTAACTAAATTTCTGTTAAATATTTTAGTCTTTGAAGAAACAAATGGTCTACTTTCTTAACGTTTTTGGTAATATGTTGAACCGCATCTCAAACAAATTTCTTGGTGAAGTTCATTTTGTTCACAAAGTGCTGTGGTCAATAGTATTGAACATCCTGTTGGGTTAAAAACTCATCACTAGTCCAGATAAAAAAAAAAAAATAATAACAAAAGGTTTTGTTTTAACTGCTATGGAAAGGGTCTTCCTCAAAGAAGGGAACCTTTTTCAACCATCTTCATTGGAAGCAAATGACACCCAGAAAAGAATTTCAGGGTGAGGAGAAAATTTTAAAATCTTCTCCTCACAAATAAATCCCTTAATAATTGTGCTTTAAAGACCTCATAGTACCAGTTTATCCCTGTAGAGCTCTTTGTTTTTATGCTGCAGGCTGACTTGTGGTAGCTGGAGTTTCTAAAAGTAGATTGGGATTTAAAGCCTTGAGCAATCAGCCTCCTTTCCTGTGGAACTACTTCCCAGTTGGAATTGGGGTGACACTACTTTCAAATTAGGCTTCAAACGTATGCCCTTCTATGTGGTAGAAAATGACATCATGTCCAACATTTGATTTTAAGTATCCACAAATAGACAAAACTATTCAGATTTTGCATAATCTCAGTATTTACACAGTTGTGTTCTTGCTGGTGATATGTTTTAGCCTAATATGAGCGAAGACAGCTCCGTTCTCTTTCTTCTGTTTGGTGATTGTTCCTGAACAAGGGGCAAGCAATTAAACTCCTCGTTGTAGTGAGGTTATCGCTCTGTGTCTGAAAGAAGCAGAAGAGATAAAGACCAGCCGAGAGTCAACATAAACAAGACGCGCCACATGATGTTTGCTGCCCTTCGGGAGGCAGCTATCGGCACACGGAAGGGATCAGCAGAGGCTAACCCAGTCCTACATCTGTATGAACAATACAGATTAACCTGAACCACACCCAGGGGTGATTAAGGAAACTCTGGAGGACTCTGCTGCTGTTTTAGGGAACAACTGCTCTGGTAGAAGGCAAACAAAAGGGCAACACATTTAAATGTGGAAATAATGAAGAGTGAGCTTATGGCCCTTTTGTTACTGCTCCTGTGATTGTGTGAAGATGTCATGCAACACCCCAGCAGATACCCTCATCAGTTATCTAACGTGGAGAGTAGGACAATTTAGATCCAATCTCCCAGGCATGGCTTTGACTTATTCTGCTCTCGGCTGGGAGGGGTTTTTTTTCTGCTAGGAGAAATGACTGCATTTCAGCTAGTTACTTGAAGCTGGGTGAACTAAAAAGCAAATCTTTCACGTGTTTTTGAATATAAATTATCCACTAGGGAAAATTTTTCTGTATTTTAGTTTATATTAATAGTTTATTTTCAATTTTGATGTGAGAGACAACATTTTTGCAGTTGTTGATCAGAATTCCTCTTTTCTGAAATAATGTAAACTAATTTAAAAACAGAAAAACACATTTATGGAAGTATTGTTACTTGAGAATTAGGAACAGAAAAAAACATTACTCAGTTTTCCTGCTGCAGAATGACAAGTGTTAGCCTTTAATTAATGAGCTCATGTGTTGAAGATTTGTTGGGCCAAATCACGAAACTGGAGCACTTTAAAGTTTTCCACAATTGCTGTTTTTGTCTCAGTAGTCTGTCTCATGACTGCATCAATACCTGTTTCTCTTTGTTTTTGTAACATAATCATCCATTTACACAAAAAGATGACTTTATTTTTAGAGATTATTAAACTTAACTTAAATCAATGAAATGTTTACCTTACATTTCATAAAACATTTCCCTAAAAAACCCCTATGTCATATAGTAAAAGTCAGAGCTTGTTTTTAGTCATTTTGGAGGCTTTACACTTCTTCCAAATTAGTGTGGAATTGGTTGCACCTACTGGATGAGAAAAGGTGAGGTAGAGGGTACATTTGTAACAAGCAGTGGAATGGAAAATTATGCCAAGGGATTTGCACAATCTGTGCCATTGTTGCTCTCGCTTACACCAGTTGCCCTCGATGCTTCAAGGACTGAAGTTAGTTTTAGGTCTTTGCAACTGCTATATGTCCTCTCTTATTATATGTATTCTGATAAAGCTAAGTAAAAGCAAAATTTTCTCATCTGCAAATGTGTGACTTCGCTCCATGGATTAGCTAGCAAGAGAAAAGGCCATTTTAATGTAGTGAATGTGAATAGTGATTTTCTGATTATAATACAGTTGGCATAAACAAGATCAGCAACAAGATATAACAAAGACACTTTGCAAGATAGTGAGTTTTGTTCACAGCAAGTATATTATTTTGTTCAAGCTTTTTGTGACCCTAAAATACTGTTGAGATCAATTTTCTCAAGAAAGTGAACCACATAACAGAACTGTCTTAAATATTTGTGAATTTTACAAGGAGACATTACTCACATTTTTGGCTTATAACTGACATGATGGCTGTTAGAAGCTGCTGCTAAGTTGCTGGCTACACACCTAAGTTTGCAGCATTTGGGTGATGCAAATTTCTCATTCCATCACATCCCAAAGTGCCCTTTTGGAAAGTTATCTAGTGACTCTACAATACATTGTGTTTGTTGTGGATCCTCAGGTTGTAGTAAGGAGCCCAAAGTTTGTGAAGAAAATATCCCCCTGACCATTTTACCACTGCAATCCCGCAACTATGATACAAGGTGACACAGATTCTTTTCTAGTTTGTTAACAAAAATCCAACCCTTTCATCTGAAAGTCTGACTGACAGGAATGGTCACCAATTAATGGATATTTGCGGTTTACCTTTGCCTTTCTGTCATCTTAAGCTAGACACCCTTTGCCTCTGACTCTACAACAGAGACATTCGGGTTCATACAGCTGCTACTCTCTCACTATTTTCTATTATTTTGTAAAACACAAAGATGTTTTTTTCATCAAAATTCTAGTAGATCTACAGTTTCTAAAATTCTTAGACCTGCTTGGCAAAAAACAACCATGTCAAGTTTAAAGTCAGATAAATCTATTTTCTTTTTCTTTCTATTGCTCAGATGGAGTTTAGTAAATTTTCTTTGCCACAACTAGGTGCTTAAATGCATTTGGTTTAGCCTGTGTAAATGATTGTAACTATGCTATATGTGTCAGAGAGGAGTTGAGCAGGTTCCAAATAATGTAGATAAGGATTTACATTACATCAAGACAAGTTTGTCAAAATATGGGTCACAAAGTCATTGTAAATCTTAAATGTTTCATCAATATCCTTTGAACGGAACGCATCCACAGTGACAACATCCTAATGCAGATTGGAAATTAGTTACACGTTATGAGATAAGTATAGTGATTTCTAAAGTAATTGAGACAAATCGCAAGGTGGTTTATTCAAAATTTACCACTGGAAATAAATTGGACCAAAGGGAATAAATATTTAACAATAATTTTGTTTTTAAGAATCTTTTCACGCTATTGGTTAAACCTCGTTTCTCTGCTGTGATGCTTCTGTGTTAAATTAAAAGAAGGTTAAAAAAATCCTTATATTTTTAAATAGGGAAAAAATTTCCTTCATCATACATAGGAATTTTTTGTACATGAACACAGCCTCTAGTTCTGCAATGCATGCCCCTTTTTCCACTTACACACACATTTATATTGACACCTCCTGCTGTAACACCACCTGGAGAGCACAAACAGAATATTCAGTTACATCGTCAGTCTTCCCCTTGCTGCAAGAACTTATCCTCCAAGGACATCAGCGCAATTTTCCCCCTCATTTCTAACCATCCAATAAGAATGTTTTATTTAGAAAATGAACATAATAGTGAGTAGCACTTTTGCAAGACTGGAATACAATTCTAGTTCATAATCTATTTCAAATAATGAAACTAATAATATGTTCTACATTGCTGTTGTGCTCTACTGGGAGACCGGCTTCTACTGATGGCATTTGACCATCATCACATCGAGAAATAAATTGTTTGTTTGTGAGGATGTGCAGTTGAATGTGTGCATTAGAAAAAGAGAAGCTGCCACAGCCAGTCTCAGAGGAGACTGCTGTTGTAGAGAATGATTTATGGGAGTCAAGAAACATATCATGAAATGCTGTATACATTCCTCAGTGAGAAAAAACAGGCCACGACCTACAGTGAGTCTCCCTTTTTACATTGTGCCATTTCACTTAAGACACGGTAACCCAAAGCCATGAATACTGGTGAGCAAACTGCAGTAAGATGTTTTTCCTGTCACTTTACATAATTTTGAATGCACAGTTGCATATTGCAACACATCCCAAATAACTGGTTCCTCTCTCTTGGGTTTCATCTGAAAAGAGAGTCACAATCGCAACAAAAACGAAATCCCCCCACCGAACGGCACATCACTGAAATAGAAAACATGATTATTGATGCTGTTTCATTCTCAGTACAAGAGTTGGCAGTACAGATGTTGCCATTACAGAAATTCCACTTATTTTTATAGAGATGCTGCTGCACTGTTGCTTGGGGGGAAATTCATTTTTCTCTTTTTTTTCTTTTTCAGCTGTCAAAATGCACCAGAGACAATAGAGAAATGAGCCGAGGAAAGGACAAGAGATCTGTGCTGCAGCATTAAGATTTTAAAGAAGAGCTGTTAAGTTTCCTTGGCAGAGTCAGACTTTGCACTAAAAACTCTGTCAAATGTATTTTTCAAATATTTTATAACTGTTTGATAACAATCTATTAAAATATATATTTCCCAGTGTTTTCCATGAGGAAGACATTTGGAATAGCAATAATAATCAAAAATGAAGCAAGGATTCCAATGCTTACATTTCTAGGTGAAATTATCACAAACGTTTTTTCTTGGAAATTTGTTTTTTTTTGTTTTTGTTTTCATCCAGACGGCTCCCCGCGCCCTTCCTGCAATGGCACTGCGCCCCCTTTAGGGGGCGCGCCCCACAGTTTGGTAACCTCTGTGTTAACCAAACATGGTGAGGTCTCACCAGGCACTTGTCTGTGTGATGAGCCTGGGTTGCTTGTACACAAACTTCATGGGTCTATTATTAATTTCAATCTCCTGAGTCTGTTGTATCAGATCTCAGAGTTACTATTTGACTCAGTTTCTTTGTCGAATAGAACGAATCAATTAGAATTGTGTTTGTCGTATGCAAAGGATATAATAGATGATACAACATAAAGCAAACAGGTCCTCTGATGTCTCTTGTCACCCAAGAAACAAAGGAAATTGTTAAGGAAATCAGGATTCATTGGCTTAAAATGTCTCTTTCTATATTAACAAGCTGGCAGCGAGTGCAGTTAGATTGACAAGTGGTGTTTTTCTGGAGCAAGAGTGGCCTCTGCAGACAACCGTTCCTGAACTGATGATCTAATTTAAGTTATTTACTTATGTGGATTGAGCACATTGCATTTATTCCACATTTTTCCAAGATTCTTGCTGTGTCCTATATGCATACTCATTTATTTGGTGATTTTAAATTGAACTTGGGGGTGACTTGCTTGTCTCCTTTGTCTGCCAGCACTTTGAGTGTCACAGCTCTACTGCAACCATGATGAAGAAATTTCTAGCCGTTGAGGAAACTTTTGCTAAGACATTGGATTTAACATAAGTACATGAGCAAAATATATGTTGTCATTAGCTTAAACATTTCATTCATAATTCAGCAATCCCCAGCTACCTACTTTTCACTAACCCACATAGTCAAAGTATCTGGTTTTAAAAAGATTTGTAAAATGGTTATTTCTGTGAATGACAGCATATGGTAAATTAAAAAAATGTCCTTAATATTATGATAGAAGGACTCTAAATAGGGGAAGAATTGATATTATTCAATAAATAAATAAGTATATCTTCACTGGTGCTTCTAACTGTTTAGTATTCATCACATAAACATTAATACTTGAGTGTTTTGTTTTAGCATATGCTAACTAAGAGGATTTGTGAACATTTAAATCTTGTTTACTCAATCTATCTTAATGGCTTTATTATTCAGTGGTCATTATTGTAAATCACCGAATATCCACAAGATGTGGGTGTCTGAGACATTCAGCAATTTTAAAACAGAAGTAACCCAGGAACTTTGCCAGCAAATTTTCTTAATCAGTTTCCACTCTATTGCACCATCTGTTAAAGTCGACAGTAATTAGCTGTACAATTACCTGTGTATAAAATCCAGGACTCTTCTTTTCAAGTCGCTATGTTTGCAACACAGTGTTATTATTCTTTAGCGTTAGCAGTGAACATCTGTGTAGAATGGCCAGGGGAAAAAAATCTGAGGACTTAAGAGATGCTTTTTGAAGACCAGCACATAATATTTAACACATGCAGAATCTCATTTAGACTTTCATATCAAAGTTTGTGAAAAACAACAAAACTTAAGTGTGTCTGTAATTTGAATCCAGATGAGCTCAAAGCCTTGAATAACCAGTTTTTGATTAAGATGGATTTAAAGTTATTGTCAGGGAAAATACACTTGTATTAAAGGCATTGAAATGTGAACAACGGGGATTTTAGGATTTGTTTAGACATATTAAAATGTGTGATTCTGAGTTGCACAGAAAAGCTCCCTGCTATGATGTTCAGTGTTGACGCACGCAGTTTGCCAAGATGGAATTTATTGCAATATTTTCTTTTACTTTGACAACATAGATTATAACACAAATACAAGATTGTGCACAGCAAAGCACTGACAGGTTGTGTTCTTATTTTAGCTTTAGTGAAACCAAAAACCTCCAACAAAATTGCAACAAGAAAGAAAATGCACTAAGTGGTGCAGAGTGAATCAGTACACAGTTTGTGTTTTTCAGAGAAAATGTTTAAGCAAACTTTATTAATAACCTCCATTTAATATAATTTTGCCTTTAATGAATCAACAATCTCACCTCAATCTTTCATCAGTAATAAAGCTAAATTATTAGAGATGCACATCATTCAGAAGGCAAATTGCATACTTTGTAATTTGCCTTCATTCAAACCTATCATTCAAGCAAACTTTTTAGCTTGGTTTGAATGATGGGTTGACAGATCAGCTATCTTTCCAACAGCCTTTATTTTGATAATTGGCAGGATAGTGGCATATTAACATATTTAATATGCATTTTTTTTCAGTTTATAAATTTGCTCCTAGAGGTTTGTATTGAACAATTCTCCAACAGCTTCAGCAGTGCCGTCAGAAAAATAGTTTGATGTGACTTTTATTTCAATTTGTAATTTGATGAAAAGACGATAAACGTTTATTGGAACATGACATCTGACGGATGTGTCAATCAATTTCAGGAAATATACAGAGTCCTACTAATTCAGTTTAACCTTTCAGATTCGTTCATATCTTTGCAGAAATTATTTAATATGGTGAAGCTCAGATGACATCATTTCAATATCCTCTGACTATACTGTTGCTCATGCTGTAAATTCTAAACTGCGAATCTGCCAGAGAAGACGGGCCCATTGAGAGTCGGCCGGTGTGCCTCGTGGTTGTGCTAGGTCTTGGCAGATGCATGAGATGGTGAAGGGCTCTCACTGAGGTGATTAATCAAGGCTGACATTTGGATGGAAATGAGCTACGTTGGATGGCTTGTCTCAATAATAAAAATGCTGGAGAGGAATTGTCCAGTGTACAGAATTTAACTTGGATGACATATTACGTTGGAGCCATATACATTTTTTTAAATTGCATTTAAATTAATGTAATGGAAACGTGATTCCAAATGGCTAATCTTTAAAATTACAATGTGTTCCTGGAATAAGCTAAATAATTACCAAGTAGCTTTGGTAGATATTTCACTGATGTTGCCCGCTTCATCTGTGACATCTAATTATTTGAAACCAATTGTGCAAGTTCCAATATATTAAAGTGATATAATTAAAGTTTATCAAAAGCCTTGAACATTATATATGTAAGTTTTTTGTCACATGCGATTTTATCAGTCCTGTATCAGTGGTTTGTTTTCTCTGAATCCCTCAGTTACAGTTAGAGGTTGTCAAATGTAACACAGTTTCCAATGCATCCTCCATAAAAGGACAATGTAGCGAGGGCTGCCAAATAAATGTGATTGGACAGTTCATTGGATGTGAACTTTGACCTATCTGAACTGTTCTCCATATAACCAATATTCAAACGAAAACATATCCTCATCACACAGATGGCATCCAGAGGCCTTAAAAACAAAAGGAATATGCAACCTTGATGAAGGTTTGTCTGACTATTTTTTACTAATTTAGAAATCTAGAAAGTTTATAAGTTGTCAGGATCAGTCGTATCGTTAAAAAGTGAAGGTGAATGCTGTGCTAATTCAGTGAATTCATTGTATGCTTGGATTACAAGTTAATAATGTCTATCATGAGAGACTTGTTTGTTCTGTAAAAGTTTTTTTGGTGTCAGTAAGGTTTGTTCATATCTGTAGTATATTAGTCTTTTTTTTAAATACTTTTAGTAGAGCTCTTCCTGCGTAATGACTAGATCAAAATCCAGAGTGGATTTTTTTGTTGAATAATAATAGTTTTAAAGTTAAAATTAGTTTCTCTTTCCAAGTTCATTTGATTAATCACTTGCTTTTTTAAAACCTCTGTCATTATTGAGGATGGAGGAATCAAGGTTAATTCTCATCACATGGGTCTTAATGACAGCCTAATTTAAATTGGGTTTAGGTATTAGGACTAAAGAGTTAATTTTCCATCTTAATTATGAAGTAGCTCTGTTCAGCTTTTCAGCTTAAATAATATAACAACCTAGTAAAAATATATCTGAGGAAACAATATGTGACAATATTTCTGCCATCATTAAGCCAAATTATATCCAACTTTTTTCATTTTATTAATGAAAGTTGCTGGAAAATCTTCACGCTTTGAGTTTGTGAAATTACTAGCAGATATTGAGGGAGCTGGCTAAAAGAACAACGACATTTCAAGACCAGACGCATAATCGCTTTAAACCTGCATGTTCACGCCTAACTTTGAACTAGAAGCTTTTTGCTCAGAATTATCATGCTTTATTAATAAAGTTGCAATGACATTTGATGAAGATGTCAGAAGAGAGAAGAGAGAAGATCGAGACCAAAAGGGACTTTAAAAGCTAGACATGGAGAAATATTTATTAAAACTATATAAACTATATTTTGTTTTACAGTGCTTGATTTGTTGTGCCAAGAAAGCATAATTACAGCTGACAGAGTAGGCTGGACCAAAAAATATGATTAATTTTCAAATGTATACTCTGGCTTATAAAATCACTCCTTGCTGTGTCCTTTATTGTCAGTATGATGTGTTTTATCAGACTGACATGGGCTGCTGAGGAAAAGGATTATGGGTTTGTTTTGCATATACAGCAGTGGTTACCTGACATCAGCACCACCAAATTACAAATCAATTTAAAAATCCTGGGATCCAATTTGCTGAGACTAGATATGTGTAAACTCATGACCTATCAGAATGCTGATATAGGACATTGGTACACATTGGTATTATTATTATTATTTTCAATTTAACATACATTTTCCCTATAATGTGACACTAATACCCATTTATAGCAGTAGAGAAAAACATTTTCATAGTTATAAGCTATAAAATAGGAACTGAGTGAAGAGTTGGTTGTATTTTTTTTCCAATCAAATCAATAAAGCAATGTAAACAAACTTATCTAATTGGTGGATAGATGATACAACAATATAACCACTTGAAATCAACCACCGTACAGACATGTTGACAGGACTGAGTCTATATTTGAGAATTTTTCTATTTCAAAAATCCAGTGTGCCAGCAGCATGAATGCAGAGCTGTTCCACCTCACCAACGGAGATGGCCCCTCATTTTTATCTCTTCAGACGGAAATAAAGTTTGTGGTGATCGGATGCCACGGTTAGTCCAGTTGGGACTTGGAATGATATTTATCCAACATCTGTGAGGCTCACAGTTGGCCTGAAGTTTTTCAGGTGATTATTTATGCTAGATGAAGCTACTTTACATACATAATTATTGTTGGAAAAACAATGGCCTACATTTTGGGTCTTTTCTCTTTCTATGTTGTCATTGAAGCTGAACAATAAATCTTAATTTTTCCTAACTGCGAAGTTAAGAGTATTATAGTTACAGCTATTTCCTCTTTTGTTACTTTTTGAAGTTGAATACCTCATTCCACTCCTAAACATGATTTATGTGTTCAGGCACAAAATAGTGCTGTAATCATTTGGTACACAAGCAACCAGAATCAATGGGGCTGTACAGCTACAATCCTGACTTATACAAGTCAGGGTTCTGATTCAGCTGTTTGTGTTTGAGAAATATTATATAAGCACAAGGTACAAAAGATCCAGTTAATATTGTATACTTGATTCAATCCCAGAATTAAACTGGGCTCCAGGCCGAAGCAATCTGGATGGAGCTTTGTATTCCAGAATTAAAATAATTTCCTGCATGTTAAAGCACCATGAAATTGGTTCTGTTTTTAAGCAGCTCCATGTGACAATATTTTTTTAGAGAAAAATGCTAATAAGAAAACGCTTAAAAGTCCAGCCGCCGTGGATCAGGAAGATGCATGACAAATTGAATCTCCTCATGCTTCAAATTTGCTTGTCTTAAAGAATATGATACGTGAGTGTGTCATTACACACTTCCATCTTAAAATAAACAATATTCCAAACAAAGAGGCATCAAAGAAAGCTCTTTATTGCATTTTAAACATTCTTTTTGACATGTAGAATGATGTTGGCAGCATTACAGTGCACTCACCTTCTTTTAAATGGACATTAACAAAGATAATGGGTGTACAGAGAAGTCTTATTTTCTTATTTTAAGACAAATGTGTGCTTTAAAACACAACAATTTCCGTGAAGTGGTTAAAAATATAATTGTGCTGCTTTAACAGCTAAGAAAGAATCCTCTCCTTTTAAATAGTGTTGACTTTGTTAGCTAAAATAATGCAGAAAATATTTTTGGCAATGGTCTTTTGTAAAACTACAAGTAAACAAAAAATAAAATTATGATGATAAGTATAGTGAAAATCATCAGCATTTTCTTCAACAAAAAAGAACCAAAATTACTGAAGGGAAATAAAATAATTCTATTGTTTTAAACTATTTATCAATATACAATCATGGATGTATAGTGCCTATCTCTAGCACAATTTGAAGGACGTAGGGTTAACCTCACAGATGTCACCAATGAGATTTTGTCTTGTTGAATGATGACTGCTGCATTCAGCAGAGGAAGAGGTGACGTGTCTCCAGAAGTGATCCTCTTGGCAGTCTGCAGCAATTCACTCCTGGAGAAATGTGAAAACAGGTGATGGGAGGCAGAGAAGAGCAGCCATATGGGACCGTGTTACATGTTGAGCAACAGTTTCCAGTAAAAGCCAAACAAACTTGAAAAGACACGAGGATGGAACTGTTCCGGAATCAGTGAAGCTGTAAGTAGGTTTGCTTCACTTTTATATTTTACAATACACAGCATTGTAATAGACCTTTTATTGTACAGTGCATTTGACCTAAAATAATCACTTTTGTCTGTTGAGCTGCATAAAGATCAGCCAAGTGGAAATACAAATCTTATTAATATGAATAAAAATACCAAATCTTCCCAGGGCATTCAACCCCAGTTTTCTTTCATAGCTACTCTAGTATTACATGTTTAAAAATTTGAGTACGTGGTAATATTGTCACTCTGTCTTTCTAGTCAGCAACGGAAAGTGTAGACAGTGACAGCAATTCAACAAATTATTTAAGGTTTCTCCAAAAGTTAGTTGAGGGAATATCAAAACCCAAAGAAGAATCTTCTGCTAAATGGAGTGGAAGCAAATGATTATCTTTCATTGTGGTGAAAGTGAGGACTTTTTTTGTGAAGCTCAGTGTCACAGGGAATACTGAGATATGGCACCCGAATGAAAAATGTTGTGAAACTGAAGTCCAACAATTTGACCTGCAAAGACTAAGTGTTTCCGTTTTTGCAATTATTTGTGAAGTTGACTAATTTTTTAACAAACATTTACAATTCTTATTTCTCACATGTTCTGAGAAATGTTAACAGCAGATTATCTTTATTATTATTAAATTTCTTTGTGAATATTCTGTCTAAATGTTCCCCAGTTAAATGATAATTGCATAAATGATAACATTTATGTATGTTTATTGTTCATATTGAACAGGAAGGATTGTGATGTTGCAGTTAAAATGTGTTGTTAAATTTAACACCATTTAGGAAAATTAGATTAAATTAAAAATGCAAGGACATATTAGTATTTATCTTGAAAACAGATAACAGAACTAAACTTGTTTTAGTCATTTTTTGTTCAAGATGTGTTCAACAACATTTTGAACTAAATGTTTTCTGATTCATGAATCCATACTGATAAGTTGATGCAAGTGTCGAGGAAGAGGCGCTAATATTCAAAACTACATTGTTCAGAATGTTCTGAAACCTTAAAGGCCTTTTGGTGTCTGAAACCTTTTCAATATGCCGTGATGACTATCAAGTATCCACGCGATTTGTTACTTTGCCACAGAATTAGGTAGAGAGCTTCAAAAATGATGACAAGGAAATACTAGATAATGTGTGCTGGATTTCCTCCTGAAATTCAGCACCTTAAAACGAAAATACAAAAAGGGAGAAAGGTCTGGTACTTGTGTGCATCAGAGTCCCCATCCGCGGAAACACAACAAAGATCCGGGATTACATTAGGAACATGGCCCCAAGCATTCAATTGCCAAGTAAAAGCCTGAGGCAGCAAAAACCAAAAAATAAATAAATAACTACTGAAAAGGCAGCAGCCATCATGGAAGGATAAGCTGCTCCTTGGTATATGCCACCCACAGAATGAACAAGTGGATGATGTCAAGAATTTCTAGTAGATAGAAAAGGCTGGTCAGGACAACTAACCACACACAAAAAGGTTTTTCCTACCACAATGGACTCCAAGGCAGAGCTTACACAAAGATAAGACTCACAATAGCAGGATGTAAGATGCCAACAGTTAACAATGTACTACATGGACTTACATCATATTCAATCAGTTAAAAGTGGATGGAGTATACATAAAAAGTTACCAGGCCAAAACCTTACAAAGATAGTAAAAAAAAAGGAAGTTGGGACTTCTAGAAAAACAAACTTTAAATGTCTGATCAGTGTAACATTATGGTCAACATACTACCATTAAAGTGGTAGTGATATTACTGTGACTACAGAAACATCCCATGAGACCACAGAAAACTTGAAGATTTTCAAAGGAGATGTATTCAAAAAAATTTGCAGCACTCCTTCACAGACCTGAGAAATTCTGCTGCAGCTTCCTGGTTTAATGATATACAATTATACCTTTAATTTTTGCTTGGTGATGTGTGAAAAGTAGCCACAATCTGGGCTGCCGGGAGTCATTTGACTCCCGGCAGCCCTACTATCTTTCTGTGGTGTCCTAACTGCATTTACAACTGTGATCCTCGAGGTACAAATAGAAGTTACTACTTTTCTAGTTAAATTTTATGTGACACAGCCATTGTCATTGCCTACTTTTCCTCGCAGAGTTGCAGGAGGGCTGGTGCCCATCTCCAGCTTTCTTTGGACGAGGCTGGGTGTAGTGGGGATGGTGCACACTGCATAGACAAGGCAATAATTTCAAGAAACACAATGTGATTTCCTTTTAGAAATGTAAACATTTGTTTATATAGTGGACAATATTAATATTAAGACATAGAAACAATGGGTAGTACATTGTCAATTAAGTAATTGCTGGGAAAATGAATTAAGAAGAATTTATACATCTAATACTGATGTATTACTGATTGAAAGTATAGTACACTTCTCAGTTTACTATACTTTACATATAGACTCCACATTTAAAATGTAAAGCCAAAAAATGGTAGGATGAGGTATTCTGGCAAAGTGAGAGAGGAAAAACTGTTGGTCATATGTCAGTGTTACTATGCCAGAAAGAGCATCTGCTTTTATTTTTTATATTGTCTTTTCTTTCAGGCTGCGGGTAAAGTATTAGAAAAAATATTCCACGTGGTGAATTTAAAAAATGCATCTCCACAAAAATGCAGTGACTGCAAAAAGCGACAGAAAAATTGAGTATTTTTGAATATTAACCTAAATCCCAGAAACTCCTGTCTATAAAATACAGAAGTCTTAAAACTGCTGGTTTACCAGTTACAAGATATTAGAAATGTAACTGAATCTGGAACATTGAATGACACACTGTGTGAAAGCAAAGCCATGACATTCCTGCTTCCACTAAATTGAGACAGAGGTTGCTGTACATCATCATAATTTTAATGTACCACAAATCTTTTTATGTCAAGTTACTGAATACCCAACATGCATAGGGGTTGAAAATCTTTGCTCACTTTGTCCAATTTTACTGACTGATGATACAAGAAAATGTGATTTGATTCAAATTAATTAAAGTACCTGAATATTTGGTTACCTTGTTTTAATTGCCAACTCCACTAGTAAACATAAAGCATTGTCAGTTTCCAAAATATACAGATTATATTTTTAAAATGAATATATAAAATGTTACCAAACAAAGGAAGAGAGAGAAAAAAAGCAAAAGTGAAAGTTATCTGTTTTGCCTGCTACAATTTCCATTCATTGCCATGTTAGTCACATTACAAATGATGTCTTCCTTTCCCTCTGTTATGTTGAGTCAATCCAAGTTGGCACTGCATTCAGATCTTTAGAAAGACATTGCTTTCCTTGGGTTTCCTCTCTCATCCCTTAAGTGTGTCCTCTTTTTACCCACAGCCATTCTGTTCTGCTCTGATTCTGCAGGAGCAGAGGGGATGGCTCTAAAAGCTGCAGCATATGTCGCCAGATGCTGCTGGCAGTCCTACAGAGTGCATATGAGCAGACATGCATTTTGACTAAAATCATAGTAGTCTGTATTGTTTAACATTACAATTATTTTTTTTCCAGACATAACCTTTTTATACTTAAAATATTAAGGATTTTATGTTTTTTCTACATGTTTTGACTTCTTCCGTGTGAATATTTAATTCTATTACCAATAGAAGTCCATCTCTGTATTTGTTGTACAGAAATGCTCAGTTTGGAAAATTACTTGAGGCAATGATGAAAATTGTTCATTAATCACATAAACATTATTCAGTTTGAAACATACTCACTGCCTTGATTCTGTTGTGACATTTGGTAGTTTAAATGTTTGCATCTGTTTGGCATTATATGTTTTTTTTTTACAAAACAACTGAGTATTTATCATTTGTCAGCAGTGTATTTTTCTATCCCGGTTTTATTGTTTGGAAGTGCCTAAGCTGAATGGGAGCATACAAATGCTTTTTGAAAAGGGGTAGGTGTGTGGGTTTGTGAACATTTGCTGCTTGTGTGTGGGTGGATGTACTGTCAATACTGAATATTCCCAGTTGAAGGATTGTTGTGGATTCATAGTGTTATTTATAGGTGATATTATCTGGCTGTATCTTGAGTTTCACTAATAATCAAATTTCTAAACAAAGTGAAGTTAACATAGGATATCTAGTTTGTATGATGGCTTATCTTACTTTAACTCTGAATTCAGATTCCAATCAACATATATACAATACTTCTTTGTAAAATTTTTGTGAATATTTTTGTTTATGTTTTTTTTCTAGAATATCAGTGAAAAGATAATATCCTCTCATATCCAATAGATTTTTTTCTGAAAAGTCTCCTGAGAAATACCTTTTCATTATCCAAATATAAAAATATGAGCTAAGAGAAAACCGAATTTAATGGAAATACTTAAATTGTGATTCCTACTAAAATTGTGTGGTGGGCAGACTTCCCCATCCACCTGCATGTGTGCTGCATGTCTTCTGTCTGAACACTTTTCTTGTCTGATTACTATTAGGAAAAGGAACAATAAATTTTGCGTGTGTGTGGTTGTTTTAAAATGGCAATGTTTGGGATGAAACCAAGTCTTTACAGTAGCAACCATATTGAATCCTCTTTTGATATTTTATTCAAGCACCAACAGTGGCTGTGGCAATGACGTATTCTTCTGCCTGATCGCCTCATTAAAGAGCCATAAAGCAGTTTGACACTCACAGGATGCCAATCCATCACAGTCAGGCTACTTCTGATAGGGGAAAACCTCTGGGGGAGAAAGGATGCAATGGCTGGGAGAAAGAAAAAAAAAGTCCATGTCAAACTGAGCTGTCGTCTGGTGAGCTGAGATGCCAACACCCTTGAGGCAGCAGGGCTGGATCCAGATCCAGTAACCGACTAACATGTCCCACTAACTCATGAGCGAGGCAATTAGTAGGAGCCCCTGTGGATAGCACATTCCTCTCCCAGTGATTATTTCTCTCACCCCCAGCACTTCTTCCCATCTCCTCTATGTCTTTGCTTCTCTTACAATTCCACTGCTAACTCACTAGTGCAATGCCAAAGATTCTGTCATCGACAAGTTTCACCACAGAAGTCGCCTTCTCAAGCAAAGTTGCATTGCCAGTTCCTCCTAATTTGTTCACAATCATGCTACACAGGACAATGAAAGAGATGAGAAGTGCAATTGGAAAAAGGGAATTTGAAGGAGCAACACAACTAATACTACCTAATACAACTATGATTACTATAGTTCGTACTACAATTTCCACCATTGATGATAATAATAATAATAATAGATTAAATTCACAAATTCGCATCCAGTTACCGCTGGATGCACAAATGACAGGTTCTTACAGTAACATTACAGACAGTACAAATGATTTCACTGTAATGTTTCTTCTTCTGTTTGTTGCTACAAAAGAGCAAAACCTGACAATAGATAAGTGACAATATTAGTGGATTTGATTTTTTTTACCCAAGATTGCCATCAGCCATAGGCTGCTATGTAGGCTGCTAACATAACATAGTATGCTATGTTATGTTACACTTCAATATTGTTTTTACCTTCAGCTCATCAAATATTTTAAGCAATTTCAGACCTCAATACTCCACTGTAAAGTCTCCAACAGTGAAGTTAGAGACTTTACTGGATTTTATGTCCAACTGATTAATGTTCAAAAGTTTACAGACATATGCTGCTGTGTTATCCAAAAGCATATTTCTTTGAAAGTTATCCTTTCAAAGAAATATAACTTACAATCAGTTTATCAGCTAACTTAGTTGATGAGATGGATTGACAATGTCTGACTAGCATGTAAGCTCTTCACCTTTCCAAGGATATCTTTACTTTTCCGACAAGCTCTGATGTGATATCTTTCTACTAGAGATATGTAAGCTTCTACCGATAACTTCAAAGATCCTAAGAAAATATTAACGTTTATCTTTTCATGTGAAAAAAAACATTCTTTGTTATATCTGTCTCACTTCTGCCTGATGAAAATAAAACATTCTTATCACCTGTGCAGATAAAATTCTGAGTATGAATTGCACGCTATCAAGGATGAATCAACAATTGAAACTGGGCTGCTGAGAGTAAAATTATGGGCCACATATAATAAACAAATATCACAGAGCCTGCATGGGGAAAAAAACCTGTGCTGCTTCTCCACACTGACACAACAGGATGTGATAGTACTTAGAAAAACAATGAGAGTCCTTTTCCCCAGGCTTGAACATGCTGTGATATTAATAAGCGTCCTTCATCATTCCCCAGTGTGGGATCTTGTTAACCTATGTCCCATACTCTATCTAATGTTAGAGAGAAAAAACTATATATATATATATATATATATATGTGTGTTTAGTGAGTGCAGTGGAGTCAAGGCTTTAAACAATAAACATTTTAATTGAAATGTTTATGTTCATGAGTAAAAATAAATTGAATTTTTCTATTATCTGTCATCAGTTTAAATTTAATATTTTAATAATGACAAATACATGTGGAGACTTTTGATTGAATACCTCATTTGATTATCAGTACCAAAAAATGGACCAACAAATTGTAAGTTCTCATGTAGGGTCATTCTTTCCTTCAACATTTTTATTGAAGACTTAAAACAGTTTTACCTTAGAAGAAAAACAGTTCTCGAATAACTGTAAAAAGCTTCACATGCTTAATACTGGGCCTCTCCTTCACCAATAAGCAAACAGACATCCACCTTTTATTTAAGTTGTTTTAGAACAACTTAAATAGTAGTGGCTTTACATCAGTGTACTTAAAATAAGATGGACCACAGTCTTGCCTTAGTGAGCTCTTCCTTGACAACAATATTAGTGAAATTCTCAGTCAAGATGGAAGTAGGTAATATCTCTAAGGAGCATGATGAGAGTTTCATTTTTCCAATGCATTTTACCAAGTCATTAAGTATATTTTTTGAAAAAGAAGTAAATGACTACAGGCAATGAGAACCATCCACCTGAGGAAAGGTACTAAGGGATATTATAGATTTTAAGTCCATTACCTTATTCACAAAATGATTAAGAAATTTGTTGCAGTAATCCCTGGAAACTAACAAAGCATGTTGAGATGGAGGAGATAACAATACTGCAGATAATAATACCCCAGGATGTTTCCTATTGCTTACAAGATTACTGAGCTAAGACGATCTAACCCCCTTCACTGCCTCATAAGAGTAAAGAAGCTTTGAAATACTCACGTTGGACGATCAAACGCATGGACTTCTGTCTTTATGCTTGTCAAAAGAAGTTTAGAAGATATCTAAAGAGTCTGATTGTTCAACCAGGGTGAGCCTAAGGAGCAACCTCACTGAGAATAGCAGTGTTCATTAAAAGAACTAATGAGGAGCTCAACATTATTATAGAAAAAAGATGAAAAACATAATCATCAATAAAGCACCTGCGCTTAAAACAAACTTGAGAAGAAGACTCCATTTAACAAAGGAGAATTACTTATGATCACTGAAGACAACTTCATTTTGGGCAAATGATTAAGAGTAATACCATACCACTCCGAGGTGTGCCCCGCTGTAGAAATAGGGATCAAATACATGTTAAGCAAAGTTAGACGAGTCCATTATGCCAAGGAACTTGTTTGTAGTACTATTTAATGAGTCTTTTGCATGAATATTAAAGTCTCTGTGAATTATGATTTTATCTAATTTAATAATGAATGATAAAGAATGATGTGCTGCATCTTTTCTGTTGAAGGTCCAACAGAAAAGATGCAGCACACAATAAATGCAATATATAGACAGAGATTGTATAGTTTTGATCAAAGTCATCTTGAAAGAGCTGAAAGAGTGCCTCTGGTAAAAAATGTCTTCAAAAGTTGCATTTGGCCTACCTCCACAAAAAAAACATTCCAAGTGTAACAAGTGTACAAAAGAATGAGCAGGACAGTTTTAGAAGATGCAAGACTTGTTTTTAATGCTGCCAAATCTCAGAGATAAACAAGTCTAACTCGTTGAATAGAAAGAAGAAGCTATTTAAAAGGTCAGGGTTCTTATTCATAGAGTAGACATTTATTACCATCATTTTGATGGAGAGATTATCTGAGACAGGTGCAGAGGTGACTGGACCAGAGCCTGCCTGGTAAAGTAAGTAAACAGGCCAATGGAGGAGAATTACAATAAATATATAAAGAAAAGAGGGCCCAGTTTTTTTTTTTGTTTGTTTGTTTTTCACTTTAATGTGAAAGACTCATTGAGAGTTACAGCAAACATCACATGATGGCAGCCATTACCACCAAGGGGGACACAACCAAATATTTGAGTTAGGGGTCAATTATTTTTACACACAGGTTGATATTAGTTTGGACAGCTATTTTCTCTTGATAAACTGATGATTTGAAAACCCTTGCAGTTCTCCATGTTATGTTAGGTTAAAATTTGGTTAATAATCTGACACATTTAAGTAAAAAATATGTCAGAGTCTTTAAGGGGTAAAATATGTTTTCTTGGAACCATTTTAAAGTTTGATTCTTGTAATTGCACTCAAACTAGAAATGGTTCAACACACAACAAGAGGGCCAAGTGTATCAGCTCTGGAGAGAGAATATGAAGTTATTTGCAAAAATATTGCAGTAGGTAGCCTTCGTAAGAAGGGAGATACAGCTTAGCAACAAAATACTGGGTCAGGAGTAGCTTCAGTAGCAGGGGTCTTCAAATCCAGACCTCAAGGTGACGGTGTCCAGCAACTTTTAAATGTGTCTCTGTTTTAACACAGTAAAATAATGGTGTTATTAGCAGGACTCTGGAGAACATGACTGCATCCTGAGGAATTTATTCTGCCATTTTATTTAGGTGTGTTGGATCAGAGACACGGGCTGCCCAGTGGCACAGTTGGTAGAGCTGTTGCCTTGCAGCAAGAAGGTTCTGGGTTCGATTCCCAGCCCTAGTCTTTCTGCATGGAGTTTGCATGCTCTCCCTGTGCATGTGTGGGTTTTCTCTGGGTACTCCAGCTTCCTCACACAGTCCAAAAAACATGACTGTCAGGTTAATTGGCCTCTCCAAATTGCCCCTAGGTGTGAGTGGGTTAGGGTTAGGTTAACCCTGCGACAGACTGGCAACCTGTCCAGGGTGACCCCGCTTCTCGCCCGAAACGTTGGCTGGAGATCGGCACCAGCAACCCTCCTGACCCCAAAAAGGGACAAGGGTGTAAAGAAAATGGATGGATGGATCAGAGAAAAGTTGCAGGACATCGGCCCTTGAGGCCTGGATTTGAAAATAAATAGAAACAACATTCACCTGCATTAACGAGAAGGATTAGAGGGAAACGACAGCAAAAGTAGTCTGTATGAGCAGCAGAAGACAATCCAATAGCAGAATAACTACAAACATAAAAACAAGTCACTGTGATTATAACTTGCATCAAGTAATGTTAAAAGTAGACAAGGGAATACCCACACAAAGATTCTTCCTTAATTTGTCTAAACCCTTCTCCTCTGCCAACTTAATGCTTAGCAACAGCCATTCAGTGTAGTGCAGAAAGTAGAAAGTAATTTTGTTTTTTCCTCTGACTATTCTAGTAATGTGAGTTTAGTTCACCATTAATACCATTGCCAGAGTACAGCTGGCTTAGTAGTATTTTTTTCTGTAAGCAAGTACAAATTCTAATTCTGCAAGTCCTAATTCCAGAAAAACTATATGGAAACTACATTATTACCTTAACTTGAGCTGGTTCAAATAAGGTCATAACTGCACACAATGAATAACTCCTTCATCCAGTAAGCAGTCAGCAGGGAAGTGTTTGTAAAGCACCATGGAAACTCTGTCCTAAGCTCTCCAGCACACAGATGGTACCTCTTTTGAAGTGCAATCAGATTGAAGTGTCTACTTGAGAACTTGTGTTTGGTATGTCAGGTAATGTTGGCATCAAGAAACACACACAGGCACACACACCTACACACACACGCACACACACACACATACATTCTCAACTAGAAGACAGCTGGTTTTCTAAAATCTTCCAAAATTGCATTGTTAATTAACTAGAGAACGTCACAAAAAGATCATGACAAAACATAAAAAAAATATTTAGAATCTCAGAAATTAAAGCATATTTTTACCCTCACAACTAAACATCTGACTATGTTTGAGGTCACATAAAATAACTGACTTATGTGCAAAGTGTATGAGTAACATTTAGCAAATTCTGATTCAAATAAAAGTTTAAACATTGTCTTTTTTTCTTTTATTTAACCATGTAAAACTCCATTGAGATGCAGATCTCATTTTCAAGAGCCCTCCAGGAGTTCTTGAGAGTTTAAAAATTTGTGCCATATGGCCAACGAGTCTATCTTCAAACCGTGGTGACTCTTTTGACCTTAAACAGATTGGCCAAAATAAACAGATTTTGCTTTCAAAAGCATTTCTATTTAACAGCACAAAAAATGCTTTATAAACATGCAGCTTAGCTTGGCTCATTGCATCCAACTCGATGGGAAAGAATCTAACCAAATCAGTGATAAAAAAAGAGCAGAAAAAGGATTGGTTCTTTCTGACTGAACACACTCTGATATATTCATCAATACTGCTGAAACCATGCAAGAAGGGCCACGGATAACTGAACCATTTTTACTCACAAGCCAGATAGGGATCCTTTTGTAAAAATCATCTGCCAATGGTGTTAGAATGGAAAAAATCGAGATGGAGTTACCTCCCACATGGAATCAGTCAGAGTAGTATTGATCACTCTTGCCTTCACTTCAGCTGGATAGTTAAAACTGATTAAGGCACCGGAACTGAAGTTAATTCTCAAGGATTGGCTTTCTATAGCAAGAGAGTGACATAATCAATGCAAATGATCTCACTCTCCTGCGCTACAAAATTCAGCACCCTTCATAGTCAGAGTTTATCAGTCACTGTGGATTGTACCTTAGATCTGCTTTACTGTCAGCTTTTTTTGGACACCGACTGCCCTGTAAAATATACAGTAACATTGCTGGTTGATTACAATATCACAGTGGTTTTTGTGTCTAAATGAATAAATGTCATATTTCAAATAGACCAGCAGGGTGGATCTTTATGTAAACAGAAAATTATAACCCAGCACATAGTTAAGGCAACACAACTTAATTGTGTTTGTAGTCATAGAGGTTCAGTAATGAAACTGGCATGACTGCTCTGTTGGAGATGTACAATACAAAGGTGTACCATAATTTACAGTTTGTCCCATTAAGGGGATAAATAACTACGTTTCCACAAAGAAATCTACTTGAATAAAATCTTAAAAGTGTAATATGTTTTTACTCTGATACCCTCTCGCTCCCTCCAAAAAAATCTAGTGCAACCAATTGCCCTCAGGAGTCACCTAAATACTAATAGAGTAAATGTGAGTGTGATTTTAATCTCAGTATAAACACAAATGTTCTGTTGAAACTAAGATTTGTGGATATAATAGGACAGAGGCAATTAATAATTCCACAAGAACTCTATGTTGGTAACATTTCATTGGGTAACATGAAAAGATTACCATCCAGGAAACAAATATATTCATATCAGTTGGCATCTGTGCAGCATGACTGTCTCAAGTGTATGTTCATGCTAACAGCATTTTTTCAGAACAGTCTGAACCCAAAACCTGTCCCACATCTTTAGCTGTTTTATTCAAAGCGACAAAAGCAGAGATATGTGCATCACTGCAACCACCAGCTAGAATGAACAAGACTGGTTGACCAATAAATATTCCTCTACATTTAGTGTGTTATTTTTGCAACCTGTGGCAGTAATACCTCACACATTTGCAGTTATATTTTTTGAAAGTATAACATTAGTATAAAATAATGCTCTAAGCAGAGCTGAAGCTAAACATTCTCTTGAGTCGAGCTGTTCCAAAATTTGGTTCTGGAGCTCAATCTTTTGTTCAAATTTCCATGAAACAGCAGCAATTTCCATGACCTTTGCATAATGTTTTTGAAAAAGAAAATAAATGGGTGGCTTAGTGACCCAATGTGTTGTGAACACTGGTGTCTATCAGTAATCATTTAACATGCTCTGGTTCATTTCTCCTCAGCAATTGGTAAAATGAATAACTATAAGTCAGCCAAGTGTTTACAAGCGGAGAGGGATTGGATTAACTAAAGGAAGGACTTGACATGAAATTGGTTTCACTGAAAAAGAAACAAAAAATCAAGTAATGGGCAAATAAACGAATGGGAAACCACTGCAAATGTGTTCGGCTTCTTGACCTCTAAAGTTCAGAGAAAGCTTTAGAAAACTTGAACTTACACTCCCTTCATGCAGGGACTTTTTAAAATCCTGCCACCTCTGCCATTTTAAAAGTAGCATTCAGAGATCTCCACATAGAATCATGGCTTCTTCTAGTAGGATTCTTCTATGTTACATAGAAGAATCCTACTTCTATGTAACATTTTATAATTTCACACTATTCTAATTTGAATTGATTAACTGATTTAATTTAGTCAAAGAATATTGTCACCTCTATCCAATGTTTTTACACTTTCCTTGTGTACAGCTTCGCTGGTGCTCTTAGTCAAAAGAGACTCCAGCATAGTAGTGAATGCAGACCCAGCCTTGGCACATTAGGGATAATGAGGCAGACTTTAATTAGAGACAGCAGAGACAGGGGTGAATAGAACTGGTTGCAGGGCAAAAAGCAGTTGGTGACTTGGGGACTTCTACTTTTCACACTCAGTGTGTTGCATTGAAATTCAAAGGCTTTTTACAGGTCATTTCACAATTCCCAGTTGTTAAATGGTGCATTCAAAATGTCCTTGTCAACACAGTGGACTCAGAAATTACTGCATGTTACATTTATCTAGTGTCTGCATTTACATCAATAATTGATGAACGAGAAATAATGTTTAAGCCAGTGAACAATAAAACCAAGCAATGAAGGAAAATGCGTGTTGTTGGTAGGTTATACATTTTCTGCTAACTTATATCTTCTCTTTGGAAGATTTCCTTTTTCATCCTCTCAAGTTATATTGATTTTTCCACAAAGTAGAATTAGGAAATAATACAAAAAAGACCACACCAAACCACTCCTTCACCAATCTTATGCTCAACTGAGCAATTAAGGGGCCGGAAATCAATACGTTTTGGTCTTGTCAGGTTTTCAAGCATGTCAACTTTCATTTTTACAAAAAAAAGTGTCATGTTCTGGAACAAGCTGTTATTTTGTCAAAAGAACATTTCTTTAGGATGTGCTCCCCCTCTAAATGGAGGCAAAGAGTTTCAGGGAAACACTTCAAAAGGAGAGGTGAGTATAGTTATGGGCTCCTGGTATGTAATTGTATTTCTCCTAATGCATTACTATGTCAAGCTGTGCCACTGATCTGCACTTTGCTTCTGTTCAGAAAGCTTCTCATAATCCAGCATCTATCCATTTGGCCCTGTCAACTAATTTTCATAATATCCAAAAACACATAAAAGCATAGTTTTTGTGAAATTCTAAAACTTGAGTCAATAGGCAATTTATTTCCAAAGATCAGTCAGCAGAAGGAATTGGGCTACAGTACTAGACTCTGTTACATTGTGCATCTGAAATGTAAAAACACGTTGTACACATTTTGTAGTAGGGGATGCTACAAACAATGGGAATAATTATGTTCTGCTGTAGAAATTCCTTTTATGTATTAAACAAAAAAAGTAGTTTACAAACAACAGTTTTATCAAAGTAAGAAACACTGTCAAATCCTGAATTAACTGTCATTAATATTAATGTAATTATTTTTTTAGACAGTTAAGTTTAATTCCCCTGTTACAGTTAGGCTTCATTTCTGCTGGACTCTCAAGCTCAATAATTACCTCATTTTGTGGAACCTTTCCCACAAAATGATGAAGGCTAAAAGATCTTAAACCGCAACACGTTATCTCTTGCTCTAAGGAAATTGAAGAACAGAAGAGAAACAGTCATTGACTTCTGTCAATCCAAAGCATTTCTAAGGTTTTGGGACTTCATCAAACTCCAGTAAAAACCATTCATAGATGGGGAAAGCATGATGTAATGGTGAACCTTCCCAACCTGCCAAAATTACTTAAGGAATGTATTAACAACTCCTCCAGTAGGTCACAAAAAACCAAAAAAAAAAAAATCTAATGCATTGAATGCTTCCATGTTTGGCTTTCAGTAATAAGAAAGAACAGGTAGAATGTCATCCATGTTAGAGATCCAAGACAAATGGAAACATTTTGAGTGGCTAATCTAAAACTTTGTTGTTAGCTGTAGTATAACAGCCCATCATCCATGCTCAAAAATTCTATAATGTGACTGAATTAAAGCTACTCTGTGCGTAAGTGGTGGTCAAAATTCTTCTGAGGTGAATTAAAGAAAATGTAGTATATATCACAGATGCTTAATGGCAGTTGTTGCCATTAAGCATCTGCACAGCCAGTTATTAGGAAAAGGGGGCAATTGCATTTTCACATAGGGGTCCCACTGGCTTTCAGTTTTATTCAAACAAGGTGTTATGATGGACTGACTTGATGCGGATCACCGTGGGCCCGAACTCTGAGCTAGATGAGCACACAGGGAGTTGATATTCAAAGAGTGACAGTAAGAGAAAGTACTGGAATCAGTACTGGAATCCCCCTCGGCTGTTTTAGGCTCAAATTGACACCCTGTTGATAATAGTGTCAGGCAGTGACTGACATTTGTTAATTTCTCATTTTTACATATGCAGTTTAAGGACAGTTTAGGGCTCCAGGCTCTTAGCAAGAGTCCGTGTTAATGACAGCCCCTGCTGGGACAAAACCAGCCTTCAAACAGTATGGGTAGGCTAAATGCGTATCATATTGTTTGCCTCCCAGAGTAGAACCGTATTAGTACATAAAAAAGACAAAAATGTTACATTGTAAAAGAGCCAAACATATTCCAAATTATCATTTCATGTATCCTTTTTTCATTGTACCCAAATTTAAAAGTTTAATATTAAGACAACTGTGTTAAGGATGCTTCTGAGTTTTTCTCTAGTTTCTGTTTGTGGTCCATTTCCATAATGGTTGTAATCAGCTTGAGTTCTTTGCACTGGCTAATTGGGATTAATTTGTTTTGAGAACACAAACCTCTTTTAGGCTTTGGAGTTCTCAACTTTTACTTTGAACAGAAACAAACTACACAAAACCATTTGGATTTTTAGAGCAAAACATTTTAAAGCCTACTGGCATGATAAAATAAATAAGAATTTTCTTTTTTACTTATGTTTAATTCCTAGGACAGTGTTACATATTTTTAAAATAGGATTAAAGCTAAACCACGTCAAATGTATGTGGTAGTAACTTGCTTAACATTTGAAGCTCTTGATTTTCTATTCCAGTATATTTACTTTTTTAATCTCAGTAGCACTCAAGCAGATCAAGTACACTTAGCCCCTAATTGTGAAAAACAGGAATAATAGCGTTTAGGACCACTTTGTGACAAAATTATATTTGGCTATAATGAGACATTTTCTCTTGCCATTTAAAATTATATGCTGAAAAAATGGTCAAAAAAAAAATCTGTCTATAATATGAAGCTAAAAGTCTGCAATTAAATCACTGCTTTCAAGTCATTCGATGTTACAAAGAGTGGAACGGTTGACAGCAGATGCCTGGTATCTGTACTTGTAAAAAGTTTTAGTTTGCCAGATGTGGGCAACTAAGGGAATCATTACGTTTTCCCTCTTTCTCTGTAATAGGGTTTTCAGAGCCGTTCATTTGGGTCTTGGTCCCAACTGCCATTGGACAGACCTTTTCATGGCCGACATTTTGACTAAGAAAGATGTAGGAGCAGCAGTGGTGCATTAGCAAGTGCTACATTTGTCTTATTCTCCTATTGTGATAACTCAAAGTGTCTCTGCCTTAAAATGTGTCTAAAATACCTGAATTGGAGGATAATAAACAGTGCTACTTCTTTAATGTTTCCTGAAGATTGCTGAAAGCCATCAGTGTGTTACGACGTTCTCTGCATATAGTGTGTGAGCCTATTAGCATCATTCGTATGGACTGTTAAATCTTCTGCCTCAGGGAAAGTATTCCTCTGTTGGATGAAGAATTGCCGTATCTTATTTCCAGACACAATATGACTGTTAACTCCCTTGCAGCAAGGATGTCACAGGTACTGGGGTTAAGCTTCCACAATCCCAATCTCCTGAGTCACGGTGGGTTGAAAACAGGTGTCCAGCATTAGCAAAACATATAGCAGGATTGCTCTAGCAAACACATGCAATTATTCACTGAATTTGATTCAAATGTAGCTTTAAAATTGAAATTAAGTCTAAAGCTCATCAGCTTCCTTAGCATATGGATAGATTGACAGGAAAACACCTGAGATGTGCAATGTACAGGGATACTAAGTGTTATTGTATGTTGGAAGTTTGGACATCAAATCTGTATGTCTGATTACATGCAGATGTAAAGCATTACAAATAAAGAACATCAAAGCTAATGTGTTACTTTATCTAGATTAGTCACACTTAGGCTAAAGTATGGATTATTACTTTAGATTGTGAGCTGTGCAAAAGCAATATTAACAAGAGGAGATCACATAAAGACAACGCATGGAAGAGAAACATTCAAGTAAGTAGGAATAAAATGTTGGATTCTTTTAGACAGAACAAAGTAATGTTGCATTCATAATATCAGTTTTTTTATGAGATAGTGTCTGTCTTTTCTTCATCTTCATAAAAAGGTTGAGCTAATATAAGTTTCTTAATATAAGAAACTTCTAAGCTTCTTATAATAACACACTTATTATAAGGTTTGATTTGATCCTTTTATTTGATGACGTTTGTGTGCAAGTGCGTATTAGGCATGCGGTAAGTTGTATGTCTTTTAATGAGAAGCCGGAGAAAAAGTTGGAACCCAAAAGACCTTGTGAAGATTCTGGCTAAAGCTGTCCAGAGTGTCATTGTCGGCAGGAAAACTGGTACATATAGTTTTCAATTAAATAATGCATTTTAATGATAGTCTTTTGGCAGATTAAAAGTACCATTTTAAAAATAATATTTAGACAGGATTCAGAGATCAAACCCAAATCTCTGAATTAAAATATTTTTTTTTATTGGTCTAATGCAACATTCTACTATTCTAAGGATAAATTACATCTTTCTCTTGGGTGTATGCAGAAAATCATCATAATTAACAGACTTGAAAACATTATTGTTGTTATTATCATAGAGAACTTTTCATCGGAAAAAAAACACTCATAGAGACACATATAGTGATTTATTAGATATGACAGATGACTCAGGCTGCCAGTAATTGTAAGTATATCTCAGGAATAAAGATTTCCAGTGTTTTTTCAGTTCTATTTTAAATAAATACTCTGGTATTTAATTTCCTTGACAAGACAAACATCTCACAAATTATCTCAAAGAACACAACATTTCTCTAAGACTTGAAATGATTAATCGCTCACATAGTGACTCTGTTTTTATCAGAAACCACTTCAGTCAATTCCGTTGTCTGAATTTGTTTTAGTAAGCCAGGCAATATTTGTTCAAGCCTATATTAATATTGTAAATGTGAGAAATATATTACATGTTTGTGCTTCACCTTACTGTGAAGAAATGTGCTATGATTAAAAAGGCTGAGTGGAGAAAACATTTTGGTTTGGATTTTGTTGCTGTTGTACTATAGGGCTATTTACAAAAACGGCTATGAATTTAGAGAAATCCCAGATATACTGTAGATAACTGAAAGGGTAATTTCAAAAATGTAACCGAGGTCAGAGCATTTCCATTGCCTGACCTGCATGGCTGCTAATACCTCAAGGAGGTGACGGGCGAATAATAATTCTTTGCACAGAGGGAATATAAAAGTAAAGAAAAGCAAGAAAATGTAGGAAAGTGATGGGCAAATGGACAGTTTTTAATGCGCTACAGAGGCCATTCTGTGGGCTCAGTAGCAACTTTTGATGGATGATAATCTTCTACAGAACCACACATTTGAGACTTCCATGCCTATGGAGACAGCAGTTAAGAGATACAGAAACCCTTCAGAGAAGACATGTAGAGTATCTGTAGCAAAGTACACACAAAGCTGGAACAAGAAAAAAGACTGAAAATCAGATTTCTTGTTAAAAACAGTATCTGCAAAATATTGCATCTACTGTATATTTATCCTGGATGAACCAGTTAAATGTTGTTTTAGAAACTCAGTATTCCTTAATGAATTAATTGAAAAATAAATGAAAATAATGTAGGGGTGTGCGTTGGTACAGGTGTTAACGGTGTTGCCCTGAACTAAGAAGATCCAAAGTTTGACATCCTGACAGAAAGTCTCTGTGTGGAGATGACCTTTATTTCAAGGTCATCAAGCTTCCTCTCAACATATGCATGGAAGTTTAATAGGCCACTAAAGCTTGTCTATCGTTGTGGGCATGTGCATAAATAGTTGTGCTTAAACTCTCTGTGTTGCCATAGACTGGTGACCTGTTTAGTGTTAATCCATCATATTGTCTATTGATTGCTGTAGATAACCAGACCCAAACCATAAAGCTGGTCTAAAAATATGCATATATATTATTTATTTTGGGCCAAATATTTCTTAACAGTAGCCCAAGAGTACAGGTTATTTTGTTTCATCCTATTAATTGAAACCAAAAAAATATCTAATATATTTTTTGGTTTTGAAACCCAGTTGTGTTAAATCCACCCAGAATGGGTTATTTCTCATGCTGCACAGGGAGCAATCTGTCACAGGGCATTACAGATGAAGAAAAATAAATGTCTGAAAAAAAATCAGACATATACCTCTGCAGTGTCCAATCATTAATTAATTTAAGCTTTGAAAGAAAGCTTCACAATCAGAAGACTTGTGTTTGTCAGATCCCTTGCTGGTTCCTAAATCCATCATCGACCGACTCGTGTCAATGAAACACATGAAACAAAGCAGAAAGATAAAGAGATTATAGATTACTGTTCCTTTCTGTCTTGTCCCTCGGCAGCTTCAAGCATGAGCGATGTTTCTCACTAACTTAAGTGACGGTAGAGTTACTGGTGTGACTGACAGACCCCAAAGGGAATCAATAGCATGCATGCCTGAGTGGGGAAAATGCCTACATATTTCAGAGCCATTAAATGACCACAGTTACCACACTGAAGGCAATATTTCTCAATTTCACCTGCCTTTTCTTATCAGGACATTGGCCAGATATGAAAAATTGAAGAGTCACAAATCGCAAACCTGCGCTGCTCTGCACTTTGCAGAGAACATCTGAGCTCTGCAGGAGGACTGGCAGGCTGTTGGTGGAGTGTCTGCTGGATGTCTGCCATTCCTTTTAGGTAATAGTGTTTACAGACACACTGGATTATTTATGACCTTGACCCCAACAATCCAATTGCTCCATTTCTCAGGTACACATGTAAAGCGAAGTCAATTAAATGATTGGGTGACATACCGTTTAATCAGGCAGAGGTCTGTTGTAAATGGATGCACTGCTTTGGCCAGTTGTTTGACCTTTAATTATCTTCCCTCAAAACTGGATTAGATAAAGCTTTGTACTGAACGAAGACATGGTGGTCTCTATCTTTCAATTCCCCTTGGCGAATATTGAAAGAGTGGATGAACTGCATGTGAAATGAGCAAGAAAAAGAGATTAGACTCTATATATGTGAAGTCTACACAGTCATTATTGGCATTAATGTTGGTAATTCAGGGCTTTCAACTATAAATAGTTTCTATTTAGGAATTAAATTTCTAAATTGAAATTAAACAGATTTTTAAGAAAGCACAAATTTGTTTTGTGTTTTTGAATTTGAATTTTAAAAGTCTCTGCGTAATCTTGAAAAATAGACCACTCTTTTTTATCACAAATGTTAGTTTACTAGAATGTATTAGTTTTTCTTTTACCCATAGTTTTTTTCCCCATTTGTAGTTGGATTCAGGTCAGAAACATTCCAAAACCACTTTGAAATTTTCTATAAAAACTTGTTTTCATGTCTGTTTAGGGTTCTCATGAACAGTCTTTTTTTCACCCAGTGGCAAAACAGCTCCACCTGTGACTCATGTCCATAAAACATTTGTCAATGAAACATTTAACTTGGCCTGCCAATCATCATCTCATTTAAAAGTGATGAGTTTGAAGCATTAACTTTTGTTGGAGGTCTCAGTTCATGTTTATTTCAAACGAACTTCCCAGTGGACAGTAACACTTTTTTAAAGCACCTTTAAAACGTGTTTTAGATAGTTGGTGCTTTTTGGGTTGCTGTTGAACATCAGATCTACTTTATTTTCATCTCACGGTTGGGTTTTCAAAAATGTTCTGAGCCAACAAGGGCAATGGCCAAAAACAGAATTCAAAACCAGGTGTTTGTCAGAACACCAACATTTAAATGAGCTGTACCAATTCTGCCCATAACAGTGGTCAAACATTAAGTCATGTATGCTTTTTAGGTGTTATTCTAGAAGTATCTAAACATTAGAACATATTAGAAAAATTTGACCCTATCATGATTAGAGAAAATTAATTATATAAAGACGTACAAATATTTTCACAGCTGAAAATATTTTTTATGCTTGTAAACTTCCACTGATGGTTGTAAATGTAAAGTGTTTTCTAATACATTGGATCTAACAATTACAGTTTTCTATCCCTATGCATTTTGCAACTTTTTGTAAAATATGGCTACTTGGAAGACACATAGTAGACCTATAAAAAAGAAAGTAGTGGTTGTCCAGTGTATACCTCACCTCTGGCATGTTGACCACTGGAGATCAGCACCACCACCCCTCACAATATCTATTAATAAAGGAACTTTCATTATTGCATTATTTATTTTTGCATAATGATCTGATTTTTCCAGAAATTTTAAAAGTGTTTTACTTTTTCTCCAAAGTTTCTGACTATTCAGTTTCAAAACTCTCAAACCTCATTACAAAATTGAAACTAGTAGTTTGCCTGTCAAATGGAAAAGGAGACAAAAGAAGCGACTGGAAAATTGAAAAGAGTTTAACACAACTGGCATACAATAACTTGTGTGTGGAGTGTGTGTTGCTCTTTTCGTACCACATGTCCCTGTGTCATCTTGTGATGGACTGACAGCCTGTCCAGGGTGTATCTAGCCTCTCTCCAATTGATTGCAAGAAATAGGCACCAGCTCCCCCACGACCCTGAAAAGGATTAAGCAGCTTTAGAGAGTGGATGGATGATCTGGTTTTATGACAAATAATAGCCATAAAACACTTTGAATGTCATTGTTCATCTTTCTTGTTTTCAAAATTGTTGTCAAAGGAATAAGTAATTGGATTAAGAAAAAACAGATTGATATAAAATCTGTGTGCAATGTGTACAATAAATACTCCAAACTTCTGCTCAGATGAGATAACATATGGAAACCCAAAGGGTTTGAAATCAAAATTAATCACATCCATTTTTGAAAAGCCAAGGGTCCGTAAGCAAAATTAACAAAGCAGATGAGCGGGCCAATAAGAGCATGTCCTGTTGGAAATGAGGCATTACTGTCAAAATAGACACACACAGAGATGATATTACCTCTTTGGCATTGTATGTCTTTCTGAGACCCAAGCAGCTGGAGTTATATTAATTAACTTGGCATTAGCAATGCTGGGCTTTTGTCAACACCAAGTGCACAAGGGTGTTTTAGGACTATTAAATTAGGGCTGGAACAAGGGAACGCCTGCACCAGTTTCAGGGAAAATTACAGCCAGGCAAATCCACGAGGGAGGAGGCCTCCTCTGGTAGCTCTCAGTAATTTAACACGACTGTCAATCACTGTTTGCAAAGGGCCCCTAAATCCCTTGTCTGGTGTGTGGATAAAACAACAATGGCATGGTTTGGCCACAGCGCTGTTTTCTGTAAATATTCACCAAAAACCCTAAAAGACATTTAGACTATAAATAAATCTTAATGGATGATAATGTGCCTTGAGAGAAATTCAAATGGTTATTATGCAGAATTTTAATTAAGCATATGAAACACATGGACTTATTGTGAAACTGCTGCAAAGACATTCTTCTACTAATGACTATTTACAATGTGATTATGTATTTTAACATATCTTTACTTGATTAAGCACAAGTATGCTCAGTATCTTCACTAATTATACAGTAACATATATTTATTCTATAGTCATTCTATTCTCTGTCGCCTTCAAAGATCTGGGATCAGCGAAGATGTTTAATGTAGATTGGTTAGTTGACTGACTGGCTGCGATATGCTCTCTGACATCTGATAAACATTAAAAGCGAAGCCACACACTTTGTTTCAGTCCAGTAAAAAAATTAAATTACTAATCACTCAAATGAGTTTTCTTGTGAGAAATCTTAGGAGATTGATGAGAAAATCTGCAGCTTATTGAAATTACTTGACTTTAAGAACTCAGATGACTTGAGCCCAAAACATCTATGTGTGATCAGTTTGATAGTATTCCTTTAAGTGTATAGCAGGCAACAGAGTTGTGGTGCATAAAAACCTGTTTACAATCTAAAGAGCTTGATATCTGTCTTTAAAGCTAAATTTAAAGTGCTATGAACTGGACCACAGAACTAAAAGCAAAGCTCTAAGACCATTTAAGGATAAAACAAACAGCTAGGTCAAGATCAAGCAGACATAAAAAGTTAACACACCCCTGGTAAAATGTAAGGACTTTGTGACTAAAAAATCACCATTAAGAAAAATATTACAAAATGTTGTCAACATTTAATGTGGCATTTTTGTATATCTCAGATGAAATCAAAAATGTCTCAGGACACAATAAAATAAAGTTGCAACACATTGGTTGCACAAGTTTGAAAATTCAGTATGCTTTGTTGCTAGTTTGTTAGCATTGCATATTTTGACTTCTCAATATAAAAAAAAAAAAACGTCATCCAAATATCTTAGGAGGAATATGTAAGGAGACTTCTCATCCCAAGGCCTCTTCAGAGGTCCACAAGTAGGGTTAGATTATCCAGAAACCTTTTCAGGTAAAAGCATGACTATGTATTGATTTGGATACTTACACTACCAATAAAAAAATAAAATAAAATAATCCCTCTTTATTTTTATCTTTTGAGAAAGTGATTGTAGTTTTGGGATATTTTTAGCCACAGGTTGTGGCCAACAGTCAAATTTTAGTTTAATTAGTCCATAATGACAGAATCCACAAGGTTTTGGGAGCTTTTAGCAATGTCTGGATGTTTTCTGTGGAAGAAAAAGTTTCTATCTTTTAATCCTGCTTCTTAATCCTGACATTTGGAGGATGCAGTAGATTGCTGTCATGTGTAGAAGGCTGTTGATCTCTTGGCAGCCTGCCTGACTAGCTAATCAATTTTTATCACCTATCCAGAAATGACCAAGACACTGTCGTCCTTCTTTTTTTTTTCCAATTACTGATGACTGTCTTTTCTCTGCCATGAAATACAGCTTTGAATTATGTGCTCTTCTCTTTACTGATACCTTCGTAGAATGAGATCGTTTTGATCATTGCAGTCTCTCTCTGTATTTATGGCTCATCAAATTCTTTATAACTGACGGAAGGCGTGTGTCCAAGCAGACCAAATTAATTCAAAAGTTGCTTGAGCAACTTATCTTGCAGGTTATTACAGCCTTATATTTTTATAATGTTCTTTCTTTTGTGATTTTGCAAACGAAACTGCATTATAGCAGTGCGGTAGTAGTAATAATGCCTCTCTGTACAATCTTCTGTATGAAGACTATTCAGTGATAAAAATACAAGTTTATGATTTTAATTTGTTTGAGTTATGAGGAAAAGACACTTTATTTGTTGATGTTATTTTCCTTCCGTTTGTCAGCCCTGGGTTTATCCTTGAATCGAATCAATAGCAAAATCTTACCTATGCAATGTAATATGACTGAGGTAAAATTCATCTCAGGTCCCAACTGTGATATCGATCATTTATATCACTACACACATAAATGTCATGCTTAAGCCTGCACACTCTTGGCATCCTCCTCTTCTAGCTGGTTATTTTGACATCTTTAATGATGGAGGTGGACTCAGCAGCACACTGGACAGATCCTGCAGCAGCATGTTCATCTTTGATAAATTAACTGTGGACAACACTGTGCCAAACTCATCACATCTCAGACAGCTTAAGTAGTCGTAGGTGTAATGAATGATTCCGTAGACCCCAAAAAAATAGTGTCAATTTGTAATGTCCTCCAAATGTCCAATCACCTCAGCCTGCAGCCATGGAGCTTACAGATTTGTTCGAAACCAACTGTAAATTAAATTTTATTGTTGGGACTCCTTTCGCTGACTCATGCACTTTCCCCCCATTTTTGCTTTCCCCCCACTTCTCTCTTCTTATCCCAGTGCTGTCACAAAATGGTCTTTCTTGCTGCTTTTATATTATCTCTGTCAGCAGAGGGCCCATGGATCTATCAAGCCAAGCTGGGAAATACAGATAGTGACAGGGGTAATGTGGACCGGGTCACTTCACATGCCTTAACTTGTCCGTTTCTCCAGCACTCAATCCCCCACAAAGCACAGGTTGAGGATTTATCTCTATGACTTCCTCTTACCTTTATGCTGTTTGTTTTCTTTTCTATCTAAACCAACAGGAAGGACAGAAAGAAATGAGCTGACATACAGTCCCTTTCAATAAAGATTATAATTCTCAAATGTTTTCAAATTTTGTCACATTCCAACCAATGGAATACAGTATGTATGTTTTATGGGGATTTTATTTGATAAACCAAGAACGCTCAGTCAAATTGGATGCATTGTGTTTTGGGAATGTCACTCTAAGGATTGACCTACATTCTACTTTATTTTCTATTAAGTATGGCCAGTTTCCCAGCACCTGCTGAAGAAAACCATCCACCATCTGGCTGGTGGATGGGCAGTGTTAGTGTTCGTTTAAACAAAGTCTGTAATTTTCCTTTTTAAATGTAGCACCTTTCACAATTCTTTACAAGGAGATTTGAAACATTTGAACAAGGGTAAATTACACAATAAATTTAATCTTCATCTTTAAATTCATGTCAAATATCAAATTAAAAGATACAAATAAGAATAAATTATATACAATAACAATTTTAAAGTGGAAAAACAGGAACAACTATTATTAAATGAGAACAATATACTTTGGACTAAGATAAACATGGAGTTTCATTTCATTGGCAATACCCAACATAGTTTACTGCCAGAACAATAGAATCCAGAATTTATCTAAGTGGTACCTGTGTGGCATCATAAAATTAGTTAAAAGTTCTCAAAAGAGAAACATGTTATGCCCCAATCAAAATAAATTCAAGAACTGAACAACAAGGTCAGTGGCACACATTAGCCTTAAAAGGTATAAAAAGCCATTTCTAAGAATCTGTGTCTCCAATAAAACAAACAATGAGAAAAAAATATCTACAGAGAAAACACGGAGCAGTAAAAAATCTCTAAGAACACATCATGTTCATGATTGAACATTAAGAAGGAGTCTGGACATATTTTACATCGTGGGGAAGCTTCAAGACAGAAACCAAAGCAAAATGCTAATTCACTTAATTTCCATCCTTTTCTGAAGGTTTCTGCTCTGTTACATGTCTTATAAACTAGCATAGCAGCACTTGAAAAGGATATTGCACTGACAGTCAAACATAGTTGGCCTAGTGTGATGGGCTGGAGTGGCTTTCCTTCTTTAGGTCCTAGATGACTTGCTGTGATACTAGAAGCTCCCATGTGAAAATGCCCCACCATCTGTTCGTAACATTATCCTCAAGTGTGCTTGGGTTATTATGTCTAAGAGGTACTCTCTATTTCACATAGGTCACATTTAGTTTGGACAGTTTTTCTCCCTTAATAACAGATATAACAAATTTCTGATTACTCTGGTAATTATGTGAGGGGTAAAGGAAACACTCCATAAACAGAGGCTACATTCCTTAATTCCTTAACATTTACTGAATGTCTTCCTCTTTTCTCTCTGTCAATCTTTATGTCAAGTTGCCGGTGGAAAAAAAGCCACTAGAGACACAAAAACCTGAGTATTATGAAACAAGCTGATAAAAGTTTTTTCATAAATTGGATTGAGTTGAACCAGATGTAACTGGATCTGAACTATGCATAGGAACAGTTGTATGATATTTATAGTTCTGCAATACATTAAAATGATTTGAATTCAATAAATTGTCAGGGAAATTTTCCATCCATCCATCCATCCATTTTCTTCCGCTTATCCGGAGTCGGGTCGCGGGGGCAGCAGCTTCAGTAGGGAGGCCCAGACTTCCCTCTCTCTCCCCAGTCACTTCTTTCAGCTCCTCCAGGAACCCCAAGGCGTTCCCAGGCCAGCCGAGAGACATAGTCCCTCCAGCGTGTCCTGGGTCTTCCT
>CAEGAF010156979.1:0-49234 GCA_903067075.1 Micropoecilia bifurca
CGCGCCGGGTGAGATCCGGCACTGAGGACGGAGATGAGCATGACGTCGATGGGTGAACGATGGGGGCGGAGTCTTCCAGCTTGAACTTCTGCTTTAGCTCCATTACAGCTTTTCAGGCATAATGTGAATGGACATTTCTGAAACTAAAGCACACATTTTGACTTTGAGTGGTTTTACCAAAGTGATTCCAAATTTGACTGTCTTTCCCTGATTAAAAACACTCACAGCTCACATTTTAGATGGAGAGGAAGGAAGTCAGTTTTTAAAATCTTGTACATTTATAGCTTTACACTGACAATGTAGTGATGTAAACTGTGGGCATATGGCCAACATCATAGCAGACAACAGGATAAACCTTGCATCCAAAATGGAAATATGATTCTGAAATATCCAAGTGAAAGATATAAATTTAAGGATCTCATTTAGTAAAAATTGGTATTTCATGAAGTCTGTCCATATTGTGATAGATTACAAGATGATTTATTTTTTTAAAGGGGTCCAAGCCAGATATCCCTCCTGAAAATTAGGATTTGCAAAGTAATTTACCCTTGTATTTTTACATAACCAGCTACCATATTCCTCAAAAGTTTAGACCCTTTTGCACTAGAACATGAAAGCCACCACATTATTTCATTTTTCAGCTTTGTATTTTAAATGTCCATGAGCAAATAAACAAAAATACATTCATCACACTTTTCCAAAGTTCATGGACACAGGCAAAGGTTCCCATAGAAATGTTTGCCCACAACAAGAACTGAATAAACAAAATAAATTATGAATATCACATATAAATAAATAACCTACAGTCACGTGATGATGTCACACAAAGCAAAACTAGGAATTCATTTCTTTTCCTGTCATCTGCACTGGACAAATTATGTTTTTATTTTCTCATAGGGAACACATTTTTTTAGTAATATGACATTTAATTTCAAAGAACATATGTTCAAATCATTTTATGTATATTTTTTTATTTAAATATTTTACTGACTTCCTCTTGTACAGGTTTGTGACATACAATTACCTCCAGGAAGTAAAGAGGTCTGGTCATCTGACCTTTCACACTAGATACATGAATTAATATTGCTTAGAGTAAACACATTATTATTTTGTTTTAAAACTTCAACAAGCTGCCAAAAGTCAAAACAAATCTTTTAGAACTTCTAAAAGTTAGAAAATACCTCTGGCAACAATTGTTGCCAGTGGGATTGAATAGGTTTGGATTTTGCTATAGTTTCTTGAAAAGGTGAGCATTAATATTCTAACATCATCAACAGGGTTCAACCAGTAATACTCTATATTCAACAACAGGACAATGGAAATCCAGGATCCCAGGAGACTCATATGAAGCCAAAGAAAAGGCAAATCTAATGAGAAATGTGCAAAAGCACATTGAGAGTGACTGGAGAAAAGAGAAGGGAGAAAAACAAGCTAAAAAAGAGAATAAGGAATCCTCAAGGAGAGCGTGTTATAAAAGAGAGATGGCCGGGCAAACAAAAGAGCAGGATGAAGTGACAGACACTCCAACCAGCTTGTCTGCATCCAAAACAGTTTCTGTTCTAGCAGAAGAAAATCTGGTGTTTACTCGGATGGGGGGGGAACCTTTGATAAACATGGCTACGTAAATAGAAACATGCTCCACACATCAAATTCCTTCGAGGATAGAAGTGACATTTCGCTCAGCTGTTTTCCTGTCAGTTAGTTCTGGCATTTCAAGCAGACAGAGACGAGATGCCACAAGTGTTTCCTAGCAACAGTTTGCAGCAAAAGCCTCCTACTCCTCCTACCTAGTCTCCTCCACATGCCACCAGACCCACCCACCCCCCACCAGCCCCTTTCCCAACTCCCTCCTTCTCTGTGATACGAGTTGCAGCAATGCACCACTTGCTTCAGACCTGAAATACATTCTAATTCTCACGACTCTCCCTCTTGTTCCCCACAGCAAACTTCCAGGTCTGCATCAAATGACATTCAGGTCCTTGTCATGTGTGAAGTAAAGGTAAACGGTAAAATGTTATTGTCCCTGGAGGGGTGAAAATACTGAGGAATGCTGGCTGACAAATGATTCAAAGAGCTCATGGTTCTGTCATCTTTTGCAAGATGGTTCATTTTAAACGTCACTGATGAAGAGAAAGGACAAAACAGGCTTGGAAAACGAAGCTCTGCTTGTTCATTGGAACTATTTAGGGTCTTAATATGCACACAGTTGTCACACCTGCTGTGCTGTAAGCAGATTTTTTTTAGGCTTGGTTTGACAATATGTAACTAAACATGATCAAATTTAATCTCTTACATTTGTTGTTGGCTGCAGACAGGGGGCAGCAAATACTCAATCATTTCCTCCATTAAAAAAATTCAATGATTGCCCTAGAAGGACCTTCAAAGGGCATCATTGGTGGGACTGAAGAGTTGCCAGAACTCTGCAGGGAGCAAAACACATTTAGGATGAAAATATCCTTTAACATATACAAATGTCAATCCATGTTCTTAATCTCTTTTGTGAATTCCCAGCGCAAATGAAAAGCCAATTCAAGCAGCAAGCTGTGAAATAACAGGGGACAAGACAGAATGTGGCTGAAATCTTAATGCTTTCCAAGATGTGCTTGTCTAGCATCACAATAATATTTTTGAGGTCTAGTTCTGGTGGGGCTGCACAGTGGCGCAGTTGGTAGAGCTGTTGCCTTGCAGCAAGAAGACTCTGGGTTCAATTCCCAGCCCCAGTCCCTCTGCATGGAGCTTGCATGTTCTCCCTGTGCATGGTGGGTTTCTCTGGGTGCTCCAGTTTCCTCCCATAGTCCAAAATTATGACGGTCAGGTTAATTGGTCTGTCTAAATTGCCCCTAGGTGTATATGTGTGCATGGTTGTGTGTCTCTGTGTTGCCCCATGACAGACTGATGACCTGCCCAGGGTGACCCCACCCCCCACCCAGAACGTCAGCCGGAGAGGCACCAGCAAAATTCATGTCAGCTATAAAAGGGCTATTTACTTTTAAAGAAGTCAGGGCACAATTTGTGCTTCTGTAAGACGATTTGATAATGTTCATGAAATCCCTCCATACACAATAGCGGGATTTCATCGGGGAAAAACAAAATGTTCTTGTTTTGCCCCTTTCAAAACAAGAAAATTAAGTTTAACGCTGAGCATCCTCTTCCTGAGACTCACAGAAAAACAGAGTGTCTTCACTCAAATTTGCTGTAGCTGAAATTCAAAAAGACTTATTATGATGTTTTGACCATTCATCCAGACAGAAGTGGTGTAAGTGTAGCTTAGACACACTTTTTTTAACCCACAAAAGTTCTATGAGATTGAGGTCAGGGCTTCATAACAGCCACTCCCAAACATTGACTTTGTAATCCTAAAACCACTTTGCAACTGATTTGTTGGTTTGTTTGTGGCTTTGTCCATTTGGAAGAGATTTGAGCCGAAGCTTTAACTTCCTGAATGATCACTTATAACATTGCGTCCATAAAACGTCCTCATGATGTCATCTATTTTACAACACTCCTCATCAACATCATGTTAACACTCTGTAATCAGTTGGGATGATGTTCTTAACCTGGCAAGCTTCCTCCTCTTTTGCACTAAATGTAACAATGACCAAACACAATTTTAGTTTCATTAGACCACATGGAGACACTTAAACAGCTAATAGCTTCTTCCCTCCTGAATGTTCTTCCACACTGTACAGAACACATTTCATTGTGAGTAATAAAATTCCCTTGTCAGTTTTCAGTGTCTTCAGTGTCACTTTTATGTTTTTCTGAGGTTGATTTAAGCATTTTACTCCAAAACACTTTCACCTCTGGAACGCCGACCCCATCAGTCTGAACGGTGTGATTGTTGGACGTTCCCATGGAGTTTATTAGGATGTAATTGTTTAAAGAGATTAACCTGCCACTCAGACATTTGGACATTCAGACTTATTCAGGTCCATTATTCCCTTTCTGACATTTCAAATAACTTACTTTGATTCTTCCAGGAAGTTACACAAGGAAATGTTTGGCACAATGTCTTTAAATACATCCTCTAATGTACCTTCTTAACCCAACAATTGCAAATCAACTTCAAGAAGCGTACAAGGCCACGATGATATGATCAGGTATGTGTTGTGAGGATTAACCAAGATCCTTTTAATCTAAGAACCACCACTTATCTTTGTCCTGAAACAAATAGATGTGTCATTTTCTTTGGCAGAAGATTAATTAATGTGGCGTTCGAAAGAATGACTCTGAGAAAATTAAAAGTTTTCAAGCAACAACTTGGATGTGTCACATATAGTTATGCAGGACAAAGTAAACTTTTGGAGAGAGAGTCAGGGCTCAAACTTTAGAGATGGAAAAGCCTTTGAAGTATGAATGAATGGACATGGCAAGAGCACAGGCTGTGATGAGGCGAGGTGATAAATGTCTCTCATGTCATGCCCAATCATGTACGGATCAAGGGGAGGTTTTGTGACCGATAGATCAGCACAGAGGAAAGTGAGGATATCAAACGCGGAGAGGAGGACAGTTAAATCGCAGCCCATTGCTTTGATGAAGAAGAAGGCAGTGGAAGGCAGCAAGGGGTGATGTGGAGCACAGGAAAGAAGGAATTAGGAAAGAGCAAAGTCGCAGCAGACGCATCTGATCTCAGCTGGGAGGCAAAAAAAAAAGATAAACAACACTTTTAAACGTAGAGAGAGTTTGAGTCTATCCATCCTTTCATGAGATGTAAGAAGACTTGTGATCTAAGCCTGCAGAAACCATGCAAGAAGCAGAAAACTCTAAACCTCCAGCCCAACGCAGCACTGTAATGTTTATCACAGTCTTTCTGTGTTGGTTTTATTTAGAATGCGTGTCGCAGGAAGTTAAATGAATACAGACACGTCAGCCACAGGATCGATCAGTCTGCACTGTGAGGCTGCATTGATGGGCAAACAAAACAGATGACCCCGATTTTCACTCCCAATAACGTCGTTGGACTCGTATATAGGAGGAATTGACTTCTATAAGTGAGGACAATGCAACACAAGTGAGCCCCTTTCTTGCTCCTGCCCTCATCTGTGCAACATTTCATTTAAAGTCTGCTTGTGAAGAAGTACCTAATTATAATCATATTATCTATAATTACAGTATTTTCACATTATGCTTCCAAAGATAAAACTTCTCTTAATGCAGCTTCAGTGCATACTCCTAACTAAAGCACACAATTAGAGGGAAAGTGATAAGATCTTATGGTCTGGTCTAGATGTCAAAAAGTGTAGCAGGTTTCAGAAAAATGTGAACAGATTTACAGCGTCTTATGAGTATGAGGAGTTGAGAAGTTGAAGGAAAAGGACAGGTTGCTTTCAAAAATGATGAGATAATTAAATGTGGATAAAAACATGTACATATGCTTTTATTTGAACCATCCCACCTTAAAGTCAGCTGGATGTTTAGAGCCGAGCTCAGGCCACTGCCCTGCATGTTTTAGGTGATTCCTTACTGCCACATACTTAAGAAGTGGATAATTAACAGATTTGTGAAGCACTTGATGGTGTGCAGAGAAGGTTATGCAATAATTTGAATCGGATGTTCTGGAACAGAGACACATCTAAGTTTATTTTTGCCCACATTATGATGCTGTCACCACCTTGTGTTGCGTTTTGTGTGTCTCTTGCTCAGATGGATGTGAAGCGTTTCACTTTGTGGCATGTAGGAGAAATAAATGTCGGTTCTTGCACTATTTGCTCTGTCCACTCTATGGCTCTTGGTAAAATGTAATCGGGTTTTTGACTCCTTTGCATTGGTGTGTCACATGAAAATAATTAAAATAAAAAAAAAAAATACATTGACATTTGTGGTTGTAATCAGATAAAATGAAAAAAGGTTAATTGGGGATACTGTTACAAGGCATGTGTCATTTGAAACAGCTTTGAAGTTGGTTTGGGTTCCTTACATGTTGCATGGAAGATGCAGTTTTCAATGAGTAAAAAGTTTTAAAATTAGATTTTTGAACCACAAGACAACTTCTTTGCTTCCTCATTCCCTGTGAAGAAAGATAGGAGTTTCTTCTCATTTTAACTTATCTCTTGTTGTTGCAGTGAACTTTCTTCACTGGCAATGGTTTGGACCATATGATGATAACAATCGTGCTCTATTTAGTTTATTAAGATATTCCATAAGGACCCAAAATCACATGTATTCAGGATTTGCTTTTTTGGAAAATATCTTACTGTAGAATTATTTATCTCTGCAATTTATTTGACCTTAATAAATACCCATCTTTTTATTTTACTGTTCAGATCATTAAAATAAAATGCTCTGTTATAATCCGGCATTATTAGTTAGACAATTAAACAATTAAAACCGGCCCATATAGACAGCTAAAAATAGCCAAACCCATTGTAAGCGAGTCAAGCAGGAAATCATTTGAACTCTGGATGAACTCAGGAGGGTTTTAGAGAAACAGGTGATTTAGCTCTACAATACAGCAACAGCAGAATATGCTTAATATTCTTCCCACAGCTGCAGCGGAGAACCTGCAGAGCCCCCCCACTGAGGCTCTGCTCCGTTTTGGCTGACCAGTCAACTCCGCCTTAGTTTGCTTTAAAGCAGCCAAACAGGAGAACTGAATGAGACAGAAAGAAAATAATGTTAAGAAAGTGACTGAGCGGAAAACTGAGAAAATTACTTTGTTGTGGTATTAACAGGTTTTATCTTTTAAATTTCTGAACATCTATGAAGAAAGCACACAGAACCCCTGTTCAGTTAATAACTGATGTATTTGTTATCCAAAAACATTTAAGGCTACAGCTCATTAAACCAACATGAGTAAAATGTGTCAGTTGTTCAACTTCATTAAAGCAATTTCAAAAAGTGCAGCATTGCTTCCCCCCACTGCAAATCCAGCATGAGCAAAACCGTCAAATCCATTTTAACATTCACACTTTTTAATTATCTGCATCTGTAGCTTCTCATTATGTCAAGTTATTTCCACTTATTTGCTTTCATCAAGAAGAAAACCAGTAAAATTCAGAGTTGCCTCATAAAACCTTCTTAGGTTCTAAATGCTTCCCAGTAGAAAAATCACATTTTACACAGTCATCCGCTGAACACCATCAGCAGGACCTGCCATTTGCCTTAGAAAGGTCAAAACTGTGCTGCGTTGTGCAGAAGAGCTCTTCTGATCTCCGCCTGGCCAGAAGATGGCAGTGATATTCCACCAGAGCAGAAGCACCCAGGCAGGCGGGAGGCACGTTGCAACATGGAGAATATCATAGGTTAATTACATCGCACTCTCATGCCAGGGAACGTGATCATTCAAACAGTGTCTAACTGGATGGAGCCACAGGGAGGGAGACAGCAAGCGAGAGACAGAACATTATTATTTATTTTTTTGCTTGCTGATGATTGTGTCACCATGATTGCCTGCTAATAATCATCTCCACTCAATATGTTGATACTGATTCAGAACCTCCTTCTCTGTTTCTGACCGTATGATTACAAAAAAGCACCCAGTAAATCTTAATAGGTCAATATAAAACAAACCCAGCAACCGATGGTGCATCAGGCATGTTTCTTTCTTAATTCCTTTCCTCCACAGAGCAAGAATTAATTTTTATCTTCACTATTCCTTGCATTGCTTCCCCTTGTCAATTGTCAGGTATTGCCACATATTCTCAATTACATTGATTGTCAAAGGAATTTTACAATTGTGAAACAACACAAAAGGTTTTCATAAGTTTCTACAGGACAAGAGCAGAGTCTGAAAGCATCGAGTGTCTAATTAGGTATATTAAGGAAATTACCTCAGGACTTGGAGAAAACAATCTGAGATGCATTTGATCAATTTCTCCTGTGATTTAGCTGTGAGATGCCATTTCTTTTTCCAATCAGTTCCTTTTCTTGCAAAACTCTATTTTCTGGCAGTCAACCTGTTATTGTTGCCTATTTTTGTTAACAAAAGAAAAATAAATAAGTTCTTTCTTTTCTTTGGATGAAGACACAAGATATGATCTTCAATTGTTTTTTTTTTCTATCTTATCTGTGATGCATGGTCACAAAAATGGTCCAACCCACAAGATTTCAGTCTTTTTATGCCAGATTGATTCCCAGGTCAGAGTTAGAGGACTTAAAAAAGCAAAAAGCATTTTCTGTTTAATGGCTGGTTTTAAAATTAGAAGAAAATACACATTTTAGAGTCCTGCAAAATGTCAGCTGGGCTCAAAACTACTTTGATTTGAAAATAAATTCCCTCTATTTGTTCATACTTTGTCTGAACAAATATAGGATGGATTATGTCCAGAACTTTGCTTTTCTGTCTAACTAAAAGTATAGAACACATTTTGATGTCATAACCTACATAAACACAAAAGTTATTTTCAAAGCATTATTACATATTTTAAAAAAGAAAGAAGAAAATCACAAATCCTGACAGCTGGTTTCATTATCTGACATCCACCAGTTTACATCGAGCTTTAACTGCTGGAACTGATAATTAGTCATTTACAGCTCTGGTGTAAATCTGTCACCTTGTTTCTACATAAATGTTTTTAATTCAGCCACGTTGAAAGGTTTTTAAGGATAAACATCCTGTTGGAGGTCATGTTTCAGGACATAAATCAATATTTTGACAAGGTCACGTCATGACCTTCACTTTGTTTTTGAACAGTTTGCAGGAGGAACGGATTATTTACGTTGGATCTCAGTCATGCTGGATGACACTAGAGTGTGTGAGATTCAGGTCATGAACTGATGACCAGAGAAGACTGTGAAAGCACCTTCTGTCAAATTTTAATCGGATGATTGATTGATGGCCTTAATCAATTGATATTAATTGCTATCAAAGCAGAGACACCCAGAGAGAGAATTGTCTTTCCTTGAGTCAAACAAACCAGTCTTAAAGAATAATAATTGCAATCAAACACGTTGTTTTATTTGTAAAGGCTCAATTAATATCAATTAATTAAGCCCATCAATCAATCATCCAATTAAAATTTGACAGAAAGTGTTCCATATATTCTTCTGACCAGATACTGTTCGTCAAGATTTGTGCTAAAGAACATACATTATTTTTCCATCATCCAATGTTAATTTCAAATTTATTTCTGTAAATCATTTAAAAATAACAGGTGTCCAAAGTGCTTCACAATTTACACCAACCACTATAAAGAGGAAATATTGTATATATATTAATTTAAGCTTTGCTTTTTCACACATTTATTCACACATTCATAGAGTTCAGTTTCTCTGCCTTCTTAGTCCAGAGTTGGTTTCTATGCAAAGTTTGAGAACTCTGTTATTTATAGCAGCCAAGGAAGTGTGACTTAAAGCAGAAGTCATACAGCATGAACAGCCTCTCCTTCAAATGCCAGGAATCCAACATGAAACCCTTTGGTTAATTAATACTTAGTCATTATTTAATAATATCTAGCAGAAAACCTAATGAGTGGATTACAAGAACACAGCCGATGTTTAATGCCGTTGAATTGGGAATTACATTTACCAAGAAAAGTAATTACCCAAAACATTTCATAGTTGTACATTTCCCATTTTAATTTGGTATGCCAAGCTTTAGATTATATTTTAGAGTTCGGTTTTGTTTTTTTTCTCCCTAAAAGTGATTTCAAGTTCAAGGTGAGGTAACAGTTTTTACCACAACTTGAACAAATTGAGCAGGCTTCATTTCTTTTTCATTTTTCATTTTTTTAAGATATGAAAAGACAACTAATACTCATATTTGAGACTAACATAACACTGGTAAAACTAAATTATTTTATGGAACAGATTTCTGTTTAGACAAAGTTCATAATTTCACATGTTCACAACACTGAGTTTTGCATTAACATCTACAATTATAATGGGAGGCAATGCTTTACTTCATACATTTCTTGTATAAAGTAGAAGTAAAAACAGATGCAAAAATAATAAAACAGGAATAAATATCCAAGGTTTACACAAACATGGCAAAAACAGTTTTTTAAGGGTAGATTCTTGTTTTTGACCTTTTCTGCTGCTGCACCGTTGCTCAGACTCAACCTATCCCCTCCTCTCTCTTCACCACATGACCTTTGAGAGCAAAATGATTTTAGCTCAAGATGGGGACTTCATGAATACAAAACATCAGTTGTTATATAAAAACATCCTATTTATGCACCCCACGTAATTGCTCGACTGATTTATTCTTTCCAAGAAAAGCATTGCTCATAAATGGCAGAGAATACTTTTAATATGCTCACTTGAAAAAAACAACAGTGTAAGACACTTTCTTGCTGAAAGACAAGATTTAAGAAATCAGATTTAAGAAAACACAGATGTCAAAAAAGTATTAGGTGTTTTACCAAAATATGTATTCACATAATAATCTTGATACTCATTTAGTACAACTAAGGATTGTAAAAAATATGATAAACCATCAATCTTTTTTTTCCCAATTAGCAATTATGCACTGCTTTGTGTTGGTCCATATAGTTCCAAGAAAACACATTCACATTTATGATTGTAATGTGAAAAAAATCTGACAATATCCAAGTGGTTTGTACTGCAAAGTATCTTTAAACGTAATAATTACAAACCTCTCTAGGTTACTGTCATTTATATGTTATCTTTGGAGATTTTATGTAGTAAATAAACAAAATGGGCTCCAGATTCCAATACAAGATAATACACAGACGTTTTATAGTCATATTAATTTGTCTGATTGTATTTAGAGAAAATACCAGTGTTCACTGAAGCAGCTGCAGGCCTGGAGACTTTAGCAATGTGCTGAGAGTGGCCTTTTTAATAGGAGTCATTAGTGTCTCTATTGTTACACAGAAATAGTACAAAGGAGGCTCAGAGGTAACTTTTTCCCACTTTGCCCACACAGCATTGACAGCTAAGTAAGTAGGAGAGGGTCAGTGTGTGTGGATGAGGGTTTCCCAATTATGCCATATTTCCAAAGTGACAATGTTGGAAAACTGCACTGTGTAAGATATTGTTTTGCTGTACGTTTCTAACATGTAGAAAGTTGAATAATCACTCTGTGTGATGAGAAACCATCTCATGCCCAAAACTAAAAGTTGAGCTCTAAGCATCATGAGCCAAAGTTATTAAAAATAAAATCAAAGTATTTGAACACTTTACTTTGAGAAAGTGCACTTCTAATTGGCCCTTTATCTACAGTGCTGTTACCATGACAATTTAGTTGTGATTTTTAAACCTGTAATAAGATGAGCGTCTCAAAGTAAACTTAAAAGGAAAATTCAAAAGGAAAACATGAAGTGATGGAGAAGAAACAAGAAGCTAGAAGTCAAGATGAAAAGACAGAAAAAGCTAGAAGCTTCAAAAAGCTCCACCTAAATGTAAGAGGCAGGAGTCGCTGTCTGCCATGCAGGCTGATCCTCCTCAGTTAGAACTGTGACAGTGGATAGGTGGTCAGGCTAAAAAGGCAATGAATAAGGACTGACATACATCACCAAACACGTTTCTTCACTGCAAAAACGTCTTCCAACATTTCCTCCAAAGCAGACTATTCTGCAGGCTTGTTCCAAATATTCGAAAAGGTTTAGAAAATCAAAATTATATTTCCTTTCTGAATCAACTCAAACAAATGAACCATCACTCATCATGTAATTCCTGTACCTGGTTCTACTTCTTTTACTAATTTATACCCTGTTCTACATGCTGTACATCATTTAAGCCTGTAAAAATGAGAAGTTATGTTGACTTTGTGTTTCATAAACGCCTTTTTCACAATTGTTTTGCTTTCAAAAATCTTCCCATGAACATTTGTCATTCTCTAAAGATTCAAATAAATTACTTTGAAGTTGTCTTTTTCTTTTTGGAGGTGCATGATGAGGTGAGGTATCATTTTCCTTCACTTCCCATCTGCAGCTGTAATGAAAGAGAGATTATGTTTGTCAACAAAATATGTTATGAGCTTTTCTGTAGGAGAGGAATGTGGAGAGGTATTTTAGACACATTTACGGAAAATTAGACGCATAATCATTCCGTAACAGTTGTGGTGTCGGGGTAATGATTTGAACATTAGCAGCTGCTGTACTTGGGCACCTGTCCTTGAGTTCATACATACAGTACAGGCATGTGAATTAGGGCAAAGGTTTGTCATTATGAAAGTCTGGAAGAGTCAAAAATAACACAATTTGAACTGACTACTACTGAAGCTGGGAGTCCATAAAAATAAGACAATCAAAACTACATGTTAGAATTATTGATGTTTATATCAAGAATGCAATTTTGTAAATGTAATATTCAATTATTTTCCATAATCACTACATTTTGACAATGTTAGATATTTATATTTTCTACAAATATTAGTGGAAATCTTCCTGAATCAAATGTGTGCAAATTTATGCACAAGTTATGTAGTCATAAATGTATCTGTGCTATTATTAATTCCATCTTGTGTTCTCGTCTGTATAATCTGCTGTCTGTCGGTCTTAACTTCTCTGAAAACCTGGAAAGGGTCAACCTGGCTCCCATCATTTTTCACGCTTCATTACTGAAGAATGAGTTCATAGAAATTTGAGAAAGCAAAAGAGTGATTATGATTAGATTATTTGCCTGAGTAGCTTGGAGATGCAGAATTAAATTATAAGCTCCACCAAATGAGCTTATAAGAAGGTGAAAAGTGTGGAAACACCTGAGTCATCTTGGCTTCTGCCAAACGCCTGTTGGCAGAGGCTCCAAGTTTCTATAGGCATAAAAAAAATCTGATAGAGGAGGAAAATGAATGAATGAAGGGAAGAAATAAAACTGAGATATAGAAAGATGCAGAAACCCTAGTTGGGAACACAGAAGGTTTAAAATACAACATTGTGTTTTATAAAACGTGCGTTCAGCGAATTAGGCAAACACTCCAATTTATTCACACATTGTCATATCGCCGATGTTCACCTTGACTTAACACAAGGCTCTGTTCATAAATCCACTCTTATCTCAAGTCTTAAATGCACCAATATGTACGACTGTAGAATCTGACTGAAATATGAAACGCTATAAAAAGCAGTTGAGGGCAAACCACACACACTCTGACACAGCAAGGTCTCACCACCTGAGAGGGCAAAGACCTAATCCAGCTTTAACTGTCACTAATCCCTCCCTCAAACTAATATTTAAAAAGTCAGATTTCTGCCTGAAGATGCCTGACCAGATCTGGTTCCTTTGTGTCTCTCACAAAGATTTTGATGAGAGATTTTCTTCATGTTTTCATAAAATGTATCTAACATTCAAATAATGCTAGCAAATAGCCTTGTGGAAAGCTAATCCTACTTCTTACCACTATCTGATTTATGTGTTGTTAACAATTCCACATTTTAGAATGAGACTTGAATAACCTAAGAAGCAACATGGCAAAATTCTGTGTAGAAGTACAGTGGAATCAAAAAAGAAATAATTTACTCTAGCATCTTTGTTTGGATGTATTTTGCCACCCATATTGAGAATACTTAGTACTGTACTGTACTTAAGACTGCATTATGTAATTAGTTTCAATACAGGGACATGTTTTACCTGTTGAATCAGCACCAACAATGAGGCAAAATGGGAGAAATAAATGGACATTTTTTTTGTTAAGAAGTTCTTGTTGTGGTTGAAAGCTGGAATATATCCATATATATTTTAATAAAACTTTCAAGGACACAGTAAAGCAGGATCTGAGGAAGAAGTGAGTGTCAGATGTGCACAAAGGTCATGCAAGGAAAGCCATTTTAGTTATCAAGGGATGAAAAGGAAAGGTGAAAAAAGACGGGGTTGCTGGCAGGACACAGAGGTAACAGTCCTGGCATCCAGTGGGACAACCCACCTGCAGAGCAAAGCCATTGGGCATTGACACGGCTCATTCCATGATTAATAGGGTTGTCACATAAGACAAATGCCAAGCTCTGTAAATGACCTACTTCAAGACAGCAGAAATGCAACGTTCCTTCGACTTTTCCATGTTCTTTCTCCTTCAGTAAAAATAAGAAAGATTTTCTGTGGTATACCTGCTATCGTTTACTTTCTTTAGCTGGAGTTCTGCCAATGTCCCATCTTTATCTGAGGGAATAATGATCCTTTGTACTGGAAATGAATGCAAGTGGAGAGAAGCTGCCAGGAAAAGGCCATAAGTGGGTTTTGTGAAATTTCTCACAAGGTTCCAATGCGTTTTGAAAATAACTGTTTTATCTCTAAGAAGTTTTCACATCTGCTGTGTTGATCACGTTGTTTTGCTGCATAACACAAATACTGTTGAGTTTAATCGTATCACTGCTGGCTGGACATTTTCCTCCTGCATTTTCTGGATAAGAACAAAATGCATCGTTCCAACATTTAAAGCAAATCATCTAGTTCCTGAAACGGTACAGCAGCTCCTGACCAGCAGATCCTCCAACTCGACTGACAGGACATCTTCTTTTTCTAAAACAGTTTTACACCAGATATTAAAGTCACACACAATTACAGAAGATCCAGCTTTTTTCTGTACATCCACAAAATATTTTCCTCACGCTAATCATAAAGTTATTTTTGGCAAAAATGAGAATTTGTTAGGGTTTTGTTTTGGTCAGCAGTAGTTTTGCCTTCAAATTCTCCTATTTGTCATTTAACCTCATGTCTTTCATTTTGTTGTATAAAGATGGAATTAGAGAATAATATTTAAAAATAATTTTTAATATCTTTTAGACTTCTGTGTCGTCAGAGATGACTGAACAACACGACAGGGTTGAAAATTATTTTACAATTTAACATGGTGCGCAATTAAATTTTTACAAAAGGGTAAGTCGGTTTGGCTAAGCTTTTGAAATTCTAATTAAACAGCAATTAAATGTTTTCAATCACTCAGGTTATCTTTGATTTGACATGTGATCATATGAAGCATTTTAAGTATAGTAGAAAAACAAAAATAGATCTTTTCACGACATTATCTTCCAGTCTCAAGAAGGACAATCAGCATAAAAGAGGGAACATATAATACTGAAAACCAAGCATTTTTTTTTTTGTTTTTTGTTTCTTTTTGTTTCACTTTATTAGACGATGACCCAAATCCATACAAAACTGCAAATGAATAGGTCATTTGGACATTTCGCTCAATTCATGCCTCGTCTATTATCAGCTCTTCTCTATGCCTTATTTTTCTGTTTTCCCTCTTTGTCCTTCTATATGTCTAAATAGTCAGAGAGTGAGAAAGGACATGAAGTTCTATTTAAAGTTTTAAAGTTTGATCGTGTTTGTACTTGCAGAGTGAAGAGAGCAACCTTGCAGCAGAAACAGACAGCCATAATAGCTACTTGATAGGTGAGAGCCTCAACAATATTTCTGGGAAGAGGAGAAAACTGATGAAAGGGTTGAAAGGCAGAGGACACTGAATACAAACCAAGACTTCTAGGAGGTGAGAGGGATTTTTATGAAGGCTTTTTTTTCTCCTAATGTGTCTAGAGGATTGGTAAATCAAAGGTTAGGTATATGCAAATTGTTCTTTTTCCTCATAAATTGCTCACTGTAGCAGAAACGTCTTTGAGACCTTTTATTCTCCATTCTCGCCAATCAGAGGAACTAACTAGTAATTATTTGACCTTTGAGATTCTTGCCACCATATAATGGGGGTCACACAGTCCCATATAGAAACACAGCTGGGTGAATGGCCTATCAGGAATACAATACATAATAGATAAAACGCAAACTGTGCTTTAAAATATTGATGCATTAATTCTAATCAGTATGTTCTAAAATGCTTTTGTTGTGTAGAATTGGATGTGATGTCATCTGTGATAATGATCTAATTAATAAGAACAATGTTAAAGGCTTAATGGAGGAACATTGTGGTGACATGCTGAAGGCAGAGTGTCTTAAAGAGACATAGACCCAATTTCAAGACATTAATTTACAAAGTCACATTTCTTTAAAGTCATGATTTATGGAACATTTCATATAATAGTACTATGTACATGAGAAATGCATGACAATTCATATTTCAGATTCAAACTGCGAAGAACAACCTTACAACAACAGATGGACATTTTGCAGTTTCATACAATCATTATTACTCTTAAAACACAACTCTATTAAATTCTGTTACTGACAGATCGTTTTTAAAATTCCACATTTAGTGTAATTGTTCTGTAAATAACATTGATGAAAAGATGTTCAGGCCAGTCGCAAGCTTGGTCTTCACAGCTCATTTGCAGTCGAAAGCCACAGAGCCAAACCTTGAGAGACGAAGGCTTTCTGGGCCAAAAGGAAACTGGACTTTAGCCAAGGTGCAAGCTGAGTTATCATTCAGATGTGAGCCATGCTCAGTGTTACACCATGTCATGAGCTGTGGCTGGCAGCTTCATTTTTAAATATCTCTACAGATAATATAAGATGTGGATGTCAAATTATACTGACTTCTTTTATTTTGCGTGAGATGTATAAAAAAATCCAGAGTGTCTGAATGTGGGTCTGGCAGAAATAAGCCAGCTTTGGTTCTCCATGTTCTCTATTCAATAGAATCACATCTGAAGACATAATAAACCAGGACATTTCTGACGTTCTTTTCTTCTCTTCCATATCACTGCAAATTTTAATGATGGTGATGAAGACTGCAATTGTATCCTGAAAGAAGATGACGATCGTTTAGGTTTTACCAAATATCCACATTTTCTTCAGATATGTACATAAGTGTTTTATTTTTCCTGTAAGTAATAGCAAATCAAATGAGGAATGTTTATAAAAATCGTTTCTAAATGGTTTCCTCTGTCAGTTTGGCTCCATGTCAGTCAGCATTTAGTGTCAGCCTGTGACGTCCTTCTGAATTGATGCTTTGTGGACACCTGTGACCCCCAACAGTTTGAATCTGTGCACAGTTGGTCTGTGTGTTCACACACACCTTAAAACGTCTCCTACAGCTACATGTCTCCTAGCATCGCTTCACTTGAGAAGGTCTCAGTCTAAATGGAAATCCCTGCGATCTTTGACCCTGTGTGTGATTCAGTGACCCATGAAATGCATGTGTACAAAAACATACACACACACACACACACACACACACACACACACACACACACACACACACACACACACACACACACACACACACATACACACCTACATACATATATACATGACTGAATACACAGTCAAACTAAGAGAGACTCGTTCCACATTTGCTCAATTGCTTTTAATCTAAACCCTGGATTTTTATCTTACCTTAATCACCTGGTAAATATTAATGGGCTGCAATTATGTATTCGGTAAATTAGAATGTACATCTGAATGAGTCTTGTTTGTCAGATTAAAACTATCTTTTGAAAATAACCTTTAGGAATATATTGAACATATTTGTCATTAACCGTAAATTTCAGTTTTAAAACAAAGCCTTAGTATTGTTCCGATTTAATATTCTAATTTTAGATGTCATGTTTTTTTTTAGCTGTAAGTGGAAAATCATCATGATTAACATGATTCATCGCTCTGTAATTAATCTAATTAATGTTTCTCACTTTCTGATAAAGTTCCTAAAATAAACGGCCTTAATTGGATTATTCACTGTGCCTTACACATTTATTTATTCTGTTTGAACTGTTCCAGATTATTTCACCAGATGAAAAATGACAACATTTTATTATGATTTTATGTGATAGGTAAAGTCTTAATGGGGTTTGCTGTCTTCAGTTAAAAAGGGATGAAGGTCAGAGGTGATGGAAAGATCCATCGACATAAATACATTTACATTCTGGCTGATCCTTAAAGAAAATCTGCTTTGGGTACAAAAACCTGAGACTGAGGCAGAGGTTGACCTGCCAGAACAACAACAAACTTTTATTCATAAAAAATGTTGACAGTCTTTTACCATCTTTATGTTGGTCTATGATACAAAGATCCAATAAAACTTCTTGTAGTGTTTGGTGGTGGTAATGTGATAAAGAGTGAAATAGGTAGGATATGAACTTTGTTGCACACAGTACATATTCAGAGGGCTGTCAATGACAGACTGTCCACAGATAAACATTCATTGTTCAGTTTGGGAGGAGACACAAGACAACGTGTCACCAAGGCTGTAAAACCAAAATGACTCTCATCCCTGGTAGAGACAATTTAATGGGAAGATTTTATACTTACTCCCTGGATATTCACAACTTTATTTTTACATTTTTTTTTAGTTGGATTCATTCTACACTGTTGATAACTCCACTCTGTTATTTCTCATCAGATGTGTACATCTTCCAATTTGTCTTTTTTTTCTACCTTCACTTTCACACTTTTAAATGGCTTCACTAATGCTGCCATTTAATTTTATTCTTGTACTTATCACTCATAATGTCTGTCATGGTGCTTGGCTTTGACCTTTACTTGATTATTTTTTTCCTGACCTATAATTTCCCTTTGAGAAAAGATAAATTCACATAAGTATTTGATGTATAGAAGGTCCAAAAGCTCCTTTGTCATGAAAATGCTGTGCAGAATGTTTTTCAACCGTGTTTTGGAGTGGTGCAATGCAAGAATACAAAACGTGAGCAGGTGTCAGATCTCCTGATTGACCTCTTGGAGCAAAGCCATGCAAGGCCTGAAGACTAGAGGGTCATAACTATATATGTGACTGTCAACACTCCACATAGAACCTTAAAGTTGTGTGCTTCAAAATCATGTGCTGGTAAAAAGTAGCACTTATCAAATCATTGCTAAGTACTGCAACATGCTCTGCCACAACCGGGCCTTTGAGGACAGTCATGATTTTGATATGGCAGAAAACAAAAACAGTTTTGACCCCGGTGCTGTAGCTAGACGTGACCTAAAGAGAATATACAAGCACACGGCATCTATTTGACTTTGGGATAAAAACTTTGGTTGCTTTTGTTTTTATGCAGTGATGCAGGTTTGAAGAGATCAGATAAGAGCATTCAGAATTGGCACTAGGTTGTTTTAAACATGCCACAAAGAGACATGGAAAGAGAGTGATTTGAAGTACGTTTATTATGCAAACACCTTTCAAAACAAAAAAAAAAACTTTTGCATAAAAGATTTTATTTAAATAAGTGCTTTGTTGATAAGATAAATGTGAGAGTTCTGTGTTCACGTTTGAATTCATGAGGGTTCAGTTCGGTGAGGCTCTATGAAAGCACTGAAAAGAATATAGAGGCTTTATTTAGGGGTTGCTATGGCTACAGCCAGGGGGATATCTCTCAAGTAGCAGTCATCAAAAATGCAATATCATCAGACCCCCATCGATCCTATGATGCTTTCAAAGCAGCTCTGACTACCTTCACCAAAAATAGCCGAGGTTTGGGTTTAGGATTTTCAGCCCAAAGTTTGATGGATACAACCAAACAACAACTTACTTGTTCTTATGCAGATATTATAGCCTGCAATCTCACCTGTGACATAGCTTAAAACATAAACGGGACCAAAACATTAGTTTAATGTAAAACCAGATGTGCCAACCGCTAGGATGACTTAAAGTATAGATAGTGGACTCAGGACTTTGTAGCACCACCTCCTGATTAAGAAAAACCAAAGAGATGGTGATAAATGTCCACAGGTGCCGATTCACCTCTCTGATACTGATGAATTTGGAGAGTATATGCTATAAAACATATGATGATTTGAATGTTGGGACTCTGCAAACAAGAATAGAAAGGAAACAGGCTTCAAAGATTCAAAAGATTGGATCTGGTTGGTGAGAGAGAAGCCTGATTTGACCGGTTTATTAACAGTTATTAACACTTTCTTCCAATTATCAAACATTTTGTAATATAGTAATGTTTTTCTCTCTCTATGGGCCACAGCAGTTCTGGTCACCTAACAGAGATACTGAATTATTGTTGTCAATGGACAGAGCACAGATCTCACATGACTCCATGAAATAAACAAGCAATTTTTATTTTTTAAAATTTTATACATTTTTAATGCAATCTCTGCAATAACAGTTTTCAACAAAAGAACAGTGTAGTTCTAAAATCGTCTGGTTTCACAAACTTTTAAGGCTGCAATATTTCACTGTCATTCACTAAAACTCAAGGCCATAACATATGTTTACTTTGTGTATTAGTGTGTTTTCTTTGCTCCACTACATATTATGTACACAACCACAATTTATCAGTGGATTTTCAGAAGACAACAGACCATGGCGTCTGACAACACCCATGCAAAGTTCTGTACAAAAAGATGATTCATGTCACCTTCGAGGCAATTTGCCTTCTGCGTCCTTCAAGTCAAGAGCAACATCCTGGATTAGCCACACTCAGTGATTTATCAGAATCCCTCAACATAATATATTCGGGATGCCTTGCCCCAAGTTAAACCTGACATTGGGCCTCTGCAATGTAACAGCCTGTGGTCACAAGCCTCCTCTGTAATCAGCTAACAAAAGAGCTGGAATGGAGGATCAATGCGAGTTAGTGTTATCTCCTTTAGTGCCTGCAGCTTGGTGCACACAGGAGAGTGAAGTAAACTGATTCGTATTCAGTGCTGTGACCTGCAACATTCAAAGTCCATGAACAGGACTGAGCTGTGATGCACAGCCAGTCATTTTGGTCACTGATATTGCACTGTAAAATCCAATACCTACCCAGACTTACATACACTTTACTAGGCCATCAAAAATATATGTTCTTGTACTTATTGAGTAATATTTACTTCCAATATGAAAAATGTAATCTACTTAGTATTTAGAGTGAACATTGCTTAATTTAGAGTTAATCTCACTAGTAACAATAGTCAGCATCACTCACACTGCTCATTCAAGGAGATGAGCTCACACAGTTTAGCCCATCGTGCTCAGCAGCATCTGAACAGTCGAGGACAGACTGACGGTGAACTCACTCTGCTGACTCAGCATTTGCACCACCGTGTTCATTTTTTTTTTTTTTTTACAAATAATAAGGTATATTATTAAGGAAGTATGTCTGTTAATTACTGGTACAACCAGTAATTAACACTAGCATTTACTAGCTAATGATAACATTAGCTAACTAGCTATCAAACCAAACCTGAATTGCCTTTTAAAGCCGTGCTAAGGGACGTTTGGGCACATCTGGTTTTACATTCCCTTCGCAATCCTGTGATAAGTTTAGTATTTTCTATCTGTTTCAAAGCCCTCAAGTTTTTTTTTCTTTTTTGCTTTCTTCATTTCCAATCTTCCATTTCAGCCATAACAGGATCCTTTGTATTCTTGAATGTTATTTATTTTTCAAGATTTTTTGAACGTCAGAATCTCCCAAGATGTAGCATGAATTGCTGCCTGTACAAAGTTTTGTAAATATTTATTGCATCTATGCTGCTGGATGATTTTTTTCTGTGTCCCTGTACATTTATATTCTCTTTGTGTAAAATAATAATCCTTTCCCTCTCAAGTTTGTTTCATGCAGGCTTCTGAATGCATCTCTGACTATTTCCATATTTTCCAACTGATTAGTATTCTGCACAGAACTTTGATGCTTTTATACATTCGATACTGGAATCACTGAGTATTTCTGTTAACGCTACACACACTCACACACACACACACACACACACACACACAACTGCAATATGTGCTACATACCCAGACAAGATGAACAGCAGCAGAAGCAATAGTGATATGATTATTATACAAACAAGTTTCTTGCTGTACAAAAGTGTTTTAAGAACATCTAAAAGTTTCCAGGTTAGCTAAAACAGAGCAGCACAACTTTATGACTAGTAATTTTTTTTTGTCATATTTAAGCAGGAATCAAGAGAAATAAATTCAAATTAAAAACTGTAGTTACTTTCAACAAATAAGTGAATGAAATGACTTAACTACGCTTCTTCTTTTAGCTTATGTTTATAAATAATCTCCATAGAAACCAACACTCATTTTCACAACATGTATCAATCATAGCTTAGTTTTTCCACCAAATTAAGAAATAGCTGGTTTATGCTGACATAAACAGACACAGTGTTGGACAGAGAAGCCACAGTGCAAACCTGACTTTACTTAAAGAAGGTTGGGCGTATCGGTAATAAGTCATATGTCATGTTGGTTGATCTGTGGCTGCTGCCCTCATGAACAAACCTATAACAGATATAATAAGAGATTGATCAATAACCAACTTTCTTTCTACCAGCGCTGATTAAGCTGGGTTGGTGTGATTCTCTTCCTCTGGTAGAACAAATAAATTATCTTTGATTCGAATCAAGTGTAATTGAAGCAAGACCAGAACACATGCTGAGCGCAGGCAGCCAATCGATCCCCAGCATCGCCAACATGCTAATGTGAAAAGTGATTAAGGCCGACAGAGCAACAGGCCTGTTGACCTCAAAACTAAGACTGTGTCCTTGGTCCACATTCAAGCCAAGTCTCCCAACTGCAGATCCTAATACTCAACAATCAATCAAATCTATTGTTAGTTTGTTTCTTTGCATACTTATATAGAAAATACATTTATAATTCAATACATACGTTTGTTTTAACTTATTTGTATTGACTGCCATTTCTTGCTGTATGGTTCTCTCTGTGCAATATGAATAGAAGAGAAAAAAGGCAATTTAATTTAACCAGATGTCTAGAGGGCATCATTTAAGCAGTTGCTGCAGGAAATAGCCACCTGGTGTCTAATAATATAATTTTATCTCATATTTAACACAAGCATGAAACATAATTCAGTGGTTTTAGATTATCACATCCATTAAGGGTTTTTAACCTGCACACTGCCTCATTCATGCAAATCTATTACTGTAACCCTCCAGACACTTTGAATTTCTGAACTTCTAACATGTTTATGAATGCAATAATCAAAATAAAACTCTGCAAATCTATATTATGACTCATATTATGACTCATTTTAAAGCTTCTTGATACATTATTCTTATGTGTGGAGAGCAGGCAGGAAATGAAAATGCCGCCCAGCATGCATACTGTTTTAGTTTTGGAGAAACAAACAGGTCACCACATCCGGAAAATAGATTGATTTAGTCCACATGCAGTTAGAACCACTTCATCCACTGGGCTCCTTTGATGAAAGGCAGCGAAAATGTTGGAATTCCCAGAAATACTATGAATGTGCAACAGGTACGATAGAGACCATAAAAATGAGTGACTTCAGCAAGTCTTAACTAGATAAATAAAAATTAAAGCCAGAATTAATTACTCATCAGGGCCACAAGGAATGTTAAAAGTCCTTTCCAAACATCTGTTTCATGAGAGTAATGTGGCCTCCTACCCTGACACCAGGCAGAAGAGTGGCATGTCCAGTCAAGGGAAGAACATTAGCAAGCTCACAGCTGCTTCGGATCACAGCGTTTACTGCCACTAATGAATTGCCTGGTGTCACTGTCTCTCTCCCATTGGGCAGGATTTTAACAGTTTAAGCCCCTTCACCATCTTTCCTCTCCCACTCACCATTTTGCTCTTTAATACCTTCCACAAACTTTCATTTATATGGAAAAAGACATTTTGTTCTAAAGGTTAAAGTCTATGAGTTGACAAAAAGTTTGAAAAGTAGGGGAGAACTAAACTATCTCACAGCAAACAAACAATGGAAAGTCACTGAGGCAAACATGAGCCACTTTAAATTGCATAATCAATTTTGTAATCTTCATCCTAATCTGGTCCTGTAGTCCTTGAAGGCTGGTAGTCTGTCACTTTTAGATGAGTCTGTGATCTCAAACACCTGAATCAAGTAGCTGGAATGTCTCCTAAGTGGCATCGAGTTCTGTAGTGTTGCTAATGACCAAGTTATTTGATTCAGCTGTGTTGAATCTAAAAGCTGCAGCATCATGGTCCCAGTAAAATGGAGTTTGAGAAGCTTTCTCAAGGTTGAAGCAGCTTTACTTTCAAGGTTCCTAACATAAGGAATAAACTGAATAAAAGGACAGATTTACATTTCATAGTGTGTGCAGTAATCATTATTTAAATTTAACCTAAAAGAACAAATTTGAAGACAACTAAATACAATTAGTACAAGATAGCAGAGGATCATTCAAAACGTCAGTGAAACATACTTTAAAAGGGCTTTGAGGAGAATTGGTGCTATTTGAACTACATTACAGTAAAAAATTCACAACTAATAAGATAATTACAACGATGCCAACATCTGCCTGTTGGAAGTGTGTGTTTTTACTGCAAGCTATTTAAGTCTATTCAGGAAACAAGGTATCAGCAAATACTGCTGACTTCAGATAACAGGATGATGTATTCATTATAACAATATGCCCTTGGAGAAGATAATATAGATGCCTTCCTTCTCTGGATCCTCCCAGCGTAAGCGTTCCCACGTTCAGGCATGCAAATTCACACACATGCACAACTCAGTGCAAGGACACACACACACACATTCAACATGACCCAGGTCTGGCATGATTACACTATTCTCATTCTTATCCGTGGAACGCCTCCCTTCCTTTGGGGACGGTTCCCCGGGTCTCGGTGTGTGTGCATCTGGGCCAGATGACTGGTGTCTGAGCACCGGCGCATAACAATGATATGACATGAAGAGCCACCCTGTCACTTGGAATGTCTCAGCAAGACAGCTGCTAGTATTCACTGAAGCCAGCATTCAAACCAGGCCAGAGTCGATTTAGACATGGACAAGTGTGTATCATTCGTCTCACACAGCCACTTTAAACTAGGTGAGAGTTTGCAAAATCGTGTATGCAATCAGTCAAACAGATAAAACATGTAAGCAGACAGCTACATGCAGCATGGAAGGAAGCGCCATTAATTCTACAGGACAGAGTTAAAGCAATATAACATAGATTAGATTATGCAGACCCACTGGATTTGATGCATAATCCACATTTGACATCTTTACCTCGTTGGGAACTAACAATATATGTTTGCTTTTAGTTTTATACTGTAAACCACATGTCACTGACATAATATAACCATTTATAATGAAAAGATATTTTAATGTCAAAAGAAAGTAATTAGTTGGTTTTCTGCCATGAACCTGGCATTTCAGCTCCATCCATATCTGTTTGAGATGGTTGAGTTCTGGACATTAAAGTTTTGCCGGTGTTATCCTTTCCAAAATCAGCTTGGATGTGTGTTTGGGATCAAACTCTGGTATAATCAGCCAACATCGAGATGGTGGAATGGCTCCAAACTCCACCTTAATAAAAATATATGGGCCATTCATACAGTTTTTCTCCATTGCTTTGGTACCTTTTTACATCCCAATTAATATTTACATACAAGTAGCAAACTTCCCAAAGCAATTAGCACAAACTGCAATGGGCTCTTTTGCAGTCTGTAGCCTACAGAAGAGTCACGTGTTCAGAAGAGCGAGTATTCATGTCAGTATAGACATGAATACTCAGTCAGTGTCATCAATAAAAACTCTGGCACCATTGCTTATGAGAATCATAGTCAAATGGCTTTGTCTCATTTTCATTAAGACGATTAATTCTGTTTTTCAATGCAGAAAATCCAGACCTTTGTGATGCCACCTGAAAAAGCTCAAGACAACAATATATTTATGTCTATTGATTATTTGCACAGCCATTTGAAATATACAGGTTAGTCTTATGGTGAGGTAATTACAATTCAAGACACCCAATACATATGCTTGACATTTTACTGGATGTGCTCTTTGAACTTTGCTTTGGCACATTGCTGTGAACAAATTAGAATAACATTCATTCCTGCAGCAAACATAAAAAAACACCCTTTGGGTAAAACTTTGAACAGCTGTGAACAATATCAGTGAAAGGTTCATTCAGGAGAAATTATAGAACTTGAGGGACATTTTCAGGAACAAACGATAAAGAAATGCATCAATTTTGCTGTACAGATTCTAACAAATAGTTTAATATTCTTCTGCAGATAGTTCATTATCACTGGCATGACAATGTTAAGAAAAACTGACTTGTATGGAAGAAACTGATGCATGAAGTCCAAAATAATTTGCAGTTGTTGGAAAGAATGAATGGGCTATTATGATGTGAACAAATGGCTAAATATTGTGGAGGTTGAATAAGTAGTTATGAAAATGTTTATAACTACTTATGATCTGAGAAATTATCTGAGAAATGCACCAAAGCAATCAAGAAAACTGGAAAATCAACGTCTTTCCCAGGAAGGGGTTGAAGACAACAGGGAATACCTTTGGAGACATTCCTTGCAAAAAGGAAGGACATTTCAGTCTCTTTGCTTGTTAGAATCCTGCAAGGTGATGAATCTGGGGACCAGTGGAAGAAATTGAACTTGTTAGGTTTAAGCTGCAGCTGGCGCCTTTCACCTCTTCACACTGCATTGGTAATTGAGCAGAGGGAAGGGAAAAGGGACAGAACCCCTTAGACTAGGACAAAAGTAAAGCAGGAGATGTTACAGTCTCCCTCAAATCACTTTTTTTTCTTTTAACCAATATTTTTCAAAATATCTCAATTTTTTAAACACTGTCACACATCATCATGTGGTAAATGGTAGGGGGTGACACTTGAGGGACACATGTACCTGCTGTGGCTCTGAGGGACCAATGTAAAAGCCTAGACCCACAAAGGGACCCTGGAGACCAGGAAGACCTTCATACCGGAACCCAGAAAGGAGCTCCGGAGAAAGAGAAGAGTGAAGATGCTTCAGAGCTGGAGAAGACTTTCATAGAGAGAGGCTCATGACACAGAGACCCTTGAGGAAACTCAGGACTTGAGACTATAGAGAGACTCTGCAGCTAAGAGCCTCAGGTGGAAGTCAGCAGAAGGTTCAGAGGCTGCTGGTGCTGCAGGGGTGGCTGCGGTCGGCTGAGCTGCAAAGGCTGCTGGTGTTACTGGCGGCTGAAGAGCAGCTGCTGTGACGGCCAGGATGATGGCAGCACCAGCGGTCACAACAGCAGGGAGGTCAGGCTGCACAGCTTCAGGGTAAAACGGAGGAACTGCGAGGCGTGGAGTCGGCGTTGTGGCTCTGAGGCATGAAACTAGCTGAGGGTCATGGTGATGATGGCAGAGACGACGGGGAGAAGTGGAAAATTACGATAGTTTGTTCTAAGAGGAATTTCAAAGTTTGTCATCAAAGACTTGTGGTGCCTGATCAGCAACAATTTGATTCAAAAAGTGCATCACACTGACAAAAACAACTTTGGTATGAATCATGTTTAGTTGAGAGAAATTAAAAAACTTGGCAATGAAATTTTTCCTACATGCATTTTTTTATGCCATAATATGAATGTTTTTGGTTCTTTAGTGGATTAGTGAGGACAGACATTTTCTGCTTCATCTTGTGGTTTTTATACATGTTACATTGTTCAATTATGTTGTTTCAGCTTTAGATGTTTCCAAAAACTTCAAGCCTAATGTCTCAGTGCAAATGCAGCATCTTTCCCAGCATGTAGTTTACAGATTGACTTCAGCAGCATGAAGGTGTATTAACTTCACAAGTTGAAGTCAGAGATTAAAAACAAATCATCCATTGGATCGACGCGCCAAGGCTCCATGTAATTAGGTCATTCTGTACCTTCTTCATCTAGAGTTTTAGGTGAAATAATGCACATGAGGATGTCTGTTGGGATATCTTCAAAAGAGACTTTGATGCATATTTAATGATGGCAGCATAATATCTAATTAAAGTTCATAGTCACACAGAGATGTGTTGACGACCAGATTGAAATTCTCTGATGATGTTGACCTTTGCAGTCCAACCTACAATCACAAATTAGCCCATAAATCTAATTGGTCCTTGATTAAAATCATGAGTGAATCTGCTGACAGATTAAAAACTATCTACAAAATCCAAAAAATATTCTTAGTGCACAACCCATTTCCCTAATCATTAAGTATTCCATCTAAATTCTTACAGGACAAAAAATATCTTGCAATGGTCAATTCAAAATGATCTTGTCAAGGAAAGTCAATTAGTGTCAGTTAATGTCTGCACCCCTTGCTACTCGCCGATTCTTCATGAAGGTATTTCCTGGCCACAGGCCATTGATAAGCTTGTAGCTCATTTTCACAGGCCAAGCTGGCCGAGGAAAATTATATGCCAACTAATAAAGACTCTGAAGCAGAATCAATAAAACAGGACAAATGACTGCAGGTGGATATGCATTACCTTAGAGCAGTGTGACCTCAATCAATTTTAACAACGAGGCTGTAGCGATGGATTTGCATACATATAATGCTGGATTTCCTGCTATAAGCATAACAGTCATATTCATTGAGTTTAATGATGTCAAATTTGCACATCATATCTCAATTCTTCATGCTAAAGGTATGAATGGAGGCTGATTCATTGCTCTCCTCCAGATCCGTTGACAGGTTTCAACAGAGGAAAAGTTGGAATTGGGCACAAAAGGTAGAAATTAGAAGTTGGAGGAGTTTACAGTGAGCAGGAAGGGATGAGTAGTTGTACATATAACATGTGGTGACAGTTCAAATCGGCCAGCTCAATTTAAATGTCAGTCTTTTTGCCTCTTACTTTTTGGGAACCAGGGTTGTTAGGATTTTTCCATGCCATGTTTGTGTATTTCATTATTAAGATGTGGTTCCAATTAGTAAAGACCCAAAGTAAAGTTAGGATAAAGATACAGTTAATATTGCAGTTTTCTTTTGCATTCAAATTATGTTAAAACTTTGTAAATGGATTACAATATATGGATTATTATCTATGAAATGGAGGTTATGTATAATTAACGTACATACAACCAGAAATACGTTTACAATATGAACTTGTTTTAGACTTTATATTTAGTGAAATTAATCAAAAAATAATTTGTTACATAAAACATACATTGGACTGGAAAAATTCTAAATAATAAAGCAACTGAAAAAGCTCAAAGTTAAATTGTTTTACTAACTAAACCTAAAAAATCAGACCAGACACACAAAGATTTTCTTTTTATTTTCATCTAACTATATTTCAAAACAAATAGAGGTTCCTATGTTAATTAATAAAATGATAGAGCGTGTATTAAAAGTATATTTGACCTAGAAAGGAGATAAGCTATCATCAGTATATCACTAATTTATACAAACTAAATCTCTTATCTGCCTTTTCAAATCAGACTGGTATCAACCTGGTGGTGAAAATAAAATTTAAGTTAATTCCAAACACAGCTGGCCAGAAGAATAAAGTGTATTTTAATTTCAGAGCATGGCATAATTAAGGCGCTACAAGAAGGTCATTTGGATGAGGTTGGGAGGAGCAACAAGTTCATCAAAGAAGAAATTATATTCTGGAGGAAGTTTGTTTCAAAAGTTAACATTTTATTTTAAGGACTTTCAAGAGATTTCTTTGTCAAGTACCAGAACAAATATGAAAATGCAATAATACATTGTTCTGTTAGTGCTTAATTGTATAATAATGATGATTTGACAAAATCTTACTGAAATACCCTAAGTAAGGGTTGTCCTTAGTTGGCATATCCCCAGGTTTACTGGGTCAGACTCTCCTGAGCACCTCAGATTTACATTATGTTGTTTAAATTGTATATTCAATAATAATACAAAAATAATCAATTATAAGCATATTTTACATGACTGTGAGGTAAATGTTTCACTTCAGTGGAAGACAAATGAATTATGATGAACAGAAACAACAAATGACTGTGGAATGAAGGATGTGAGGAGATGATCTGACTTCCTGGAGACAAACTGTGGCTTTGCATCTTTTCCTCTTTTCTCTCTGTCTTCCCTCAGTGGATGAGTGAGCAGATGAGTAAAATAAGCTCCAAGCCTAATTTACAGATGATTTTCCCCATTAATCTGCAATGAGCAGATGTTAATCCATTCTACTTCTAACCTCCTGTTGTTGTAGCTGTTTGAGGTTGGGATGTGAAACTTTGATAATAAATAGGTGTGTGAACACAGTTGCATATGTTGGTGTGAGCTAATAAATGTGTTCCTGAGCATTTGTCTACATGCATCCTGTTAAAAAAAAAAAGGTCTTTTGGCAAAGCACAGCAAACAAAGCCAGCAGCAGCTCTTGCATCTGCAATGATTTTTGTCGTGACCAGACTCCAACGCTGACATTTTCTACACAAACAGGTGCATCAGAATGTTTTATATGTGAGGAAGTAGATAATCCAGTCTCATAACCACTGAACTGAAAGGTGAAGGTTTCCTCAACTTGCTCTCACCTTGAGACCATTACTTGGCAACATATCAGAGTAAAGTTATTTCTGACAGGCAAAACTCAACATTAGTTATTGTTAGCAAAAGTGATGTGTTTAAAAGTGCAGAAAAATAAAGTAAAGAAGCCATAAGAAGTAACTGTATTTGAAAGGAAACATCATTCATTCGAGCAGCACTGACAAAGAGCTGGACCTTGGAGGGAGCTGGACACTTTTGTTTTGCCTCAGGGAGCAAATTGACCCTGAGGCAAATGCAGTATGAACATATGACAGGGAAGTGACTGTTTTATTTTATTTTGGCACTTTCAACCTTTCTTTATACTGGAACATTCTTTGTTGACAACCTTTTATAACTTAAGCTTTTAAGGCAGGGTTTCTACCCACCAAAGAAGAGTGACTGGTACCAAAAGCATCTGAATTTGAAGTAATCTTGTAGCATTTTCACAAGCAAATTGTGTTAGCAGTATCATTTTGAAGAAAAAAAATCACAAGCATTTGTGTGTTTTCATCAGTATTGTTGTGAAGTCATAAGGCAGCAGGAAGCTGAGACAACATTTAGGAGGAAGGACACGAGCCGATACATCAAAACAGAAAGAAAATCATCCAAAAACCTTTGTTCACCTCTGATAATTTCATCCAAATTTCAGAAAATACATCTGATGCAATACCAGTAGGTGACAATAACATCTGTCTTAAACTTCAAAACTGAACAGAAAATGTCTTACAGTTAGGGTTGTTTTGCTGTAGACGTCTCATTGATTCTTCCATAATGTTTCCAACCTTTGAACTGAAAGGGGAAAAGTTAATCTTACTGAAATCTTATTGGCTCTGTGTGTGTTCCAGGACTTAATTGGATATTAGTCCTTGAAGTTTACACTAATGAACTACGTTGGAAATCTTTTAGCAGACGCTCAGGCATTACTTGGCGATATGGATTCTCTAATTGCAGAAGGTCTAAGTATCTCATTTTCTCAACCAACATCCATATAAAGTGACTAGGTTTGCACTGCAGAGCAACGCAGCTGATTGCTGAGCGGTCAAGCCTCTTTTTATTATCTCAATTAGCGGCAGCTGTTATCAACAGACTCAGTGTGGGCTCATCCAAAGTACGCCAGGACATCACTAACTGCACTAATTAGATACAGTGGCTGCTGCAAGAACAGCTGCAGGCATCATATCGCTGCATGTTTGCTTGAATGTGATTGTTAGGTGTCCTCCCGTTTGTTTCCATACAGTGCAATGTTTGCTAAAGGATGGACTTAATAGCGCATGCTAATGTCTGGGCTGACCTCTGTGATTTCTCTGTCATTTTGCTACACTGTCAATATTTTAGTAGCTAAAAACCTCAGGCAAAGCTAAAATCACCATCAAGATCAAACATCAAACTCTTTATTTTGACTTTAAAGGATGTTTGTTCTCTAATTTGTGTGCTTTGCACATGTGTTACATTTGAAAACAACAGGCAGAAATAAGCACAGGCAGTGAACATTAATGTTTGCGGTTGCAATATGGAAAAATGTAAAGGTTCAGTGGTTCAAACTGCAGTAGATTCCCATTATTTGCGTGGCTTACAATCCACAGCCGCTAACAAATAGCTAAGATCTGTGAATTCCTGAGACCTCACTCAAAAAATGATTTTAACTGCCTCTTTTATTTGATGAAAACCAAGGAAATGATTGCAGATTTCAATAGAAACAGAATTTGGTTATGTGTGAAGAAGTGGAAGTGATGGTGGAGTATAAATACCTCAGTGTTCACCTGGACAACAGACCTAACCAGAGACACAGCAGAAAAAACATCTACAAAAGAGACAGAGCAGACGGCACTTCTTGATGAAGTCCAGTCTTTATTTTTTTTTCTTATGTAAATACATTAAAATAACTATAATACATGTCTGTGAAATATTGATGGAATGGGTAGTAGATATAGCCCAGATTTTAGACAGAAGTGCCCAAAATACAGATGGCACAATTTTCTCTGCCTGGCTTGTGTTAATTAAAGCCTTCAAGAAAATGTGCCACAGTTAGAAAAGGTGAAAAACGGTCATTTCTTCTTTCCTAGGAGAGGAAAGGTAAGTGCTAATGAAGCCTGAACTAATGAGATGGTCTTGTTAAATTTTGAATAAGACAATGACCATCCATATATATTAAAGTATTTCCCCCCAAATAGACGGAGTGTGTTGGTAGGGTTATAATTAAGGTGACCAGTGTGTAAAAGCCAATTACAAAAATAGTTGGAATTTTCAGTTTGTTAAATCAACATTAGAACATGTATATTTACAGCTGTACCAAACTCAATATTAACCTCATATTGTAGGAAGATCCAACAAAAGCTGTTTTTTTTGCAGGTTTGCTGCTGTTACAACTGCTGGCTGAACCTCAGAGTCATTCCAAACACTGCAACAAGTGTCCCTGTCATAACCTGCTGGGGATCAAACTCAGGAAAACTATCAGCTGCTCCAGAGGATATAAATATTCTGAACCAGTAGCACAAAGCATTGCATAACATTTTTGGATAATCATGTACAAAATACATTGAAATTGTTTTCAATTGTTAAATTGTCATCAGATGTTACTGAAGAACTGGGTTTTGAGATTTGTTTTAAGTAAAATATGAAGATCTCTTCCAGAAGCGAATATTTACTGAACAGATAACATCAGAGGTGGACAGATACTGTCAACCTCTGGACTGCGGTGTGTATCATAGCAGCATTTATCAAGAAGGAGAAAGAAAAACAATAGAGAGGCCAGACTTCATTGTCATTCTAAACAGCTAGAGACCACAATAATCTGTGTGCTGACAGCCAGGCCAGTAGAATACTGGATGATAATGAGTGACCCATTAGGAAGCCTGTCTAAAGGTACCAAATTGCACCGCTGTAATAGACTGAATAAACAGGAAACCTGCTCTGGAAGTAATAGAAGCTGAGCTGCACTGGAAACAGTCTGTGTGTAAATGACTATTCATCATATGCTTATATGAGAACCAGTAGATATGTTATTTTCAGGCTGTGGATTCGTTCAGGACTATGTAGCTGTTTGATGTGTTATGGCTTGAATTAGCTTTTACCAGTAGTTCTTCATGGCACCTCAGGAGCTTTTCTGTCATATTTTCTAGATTTCAAAAATGTGCTTAGCTTATGACTATATGCTGGGTCATGTTAAGTTTGTGCTCATCTCTGCATATATCTAAACTAAGGTTAGTTTTCATTTTGTCTCGGTGCTTTTGCTTTGGAGTAAAAAGATAGTTGGTTCAACTCCCATCTGATTGTCCCACTGCTGCTTTTTCCACACTTCCTCCAGACATTCTGGCTTCCTCTCACTTTCCAAACTCAACATGAGGAATGAGCAGATCGGCTTTAGTCTCAGATGTTTGGCAAAATTGTTTTCAGCTTGGTAAAAATCTCGAAGTTTCAGATTTGTTTCTTTTGTCACATTTTAAAGTCTTTCATCAGTGAACTGATAATGTTGTTTCTCATTGTGTAGCCAGAAGAAAATGTGACCTTGATATATAAATCTACTTTTCCCCTAAGGACCAATTTTCACCTCAATTGTTTTGTTATGAATTCACACACTGTTCAGCTCATAGATGTCAAACACTAATGTTGCCAACCTAAAAGCTAAATGACAGTGTCTAAGTTACATGACAACAGCTACAATAAAAAACTAATTCCCACAGAAATATATGTGCCTGTAAGTAACTAATTACACTGTTGATGCTTCAGTCTGACTGTCAGAGCCGCTGTGGCTTCACCACCATCAGCATGTGAATAACTGAATGGAGTGTGAAGCGCTTTGGGGTCAAACCTATCAAAATCACTGGAATTAATTGATGATGTAATTTTACAAATATTTTTAATACTTTATTCGTTTTTCCAGGTCTAGCCAGCATTAAAATCATATGACTTGATTCACAGAACATGTTGAAGCTGTTAAATACGATCTGCTGTCACACCTTATCCTACTTCATATTTTATTTACTTGCTGGGCAGCTCAGGATTCAGTATTTGCAATAAAAAATATGGCATCCATCACAAACTACCAGCAAAGGTTTTATTTTGATCCACTCAAGATGTCATTTTGCAGTGCATAAACGTCTCTGGCATTTATAAATAATGACTCCACCTGCGTAAAGGACAGGTAGCCATGAGGCTGGCAGGCAGACGGAAGCACCGTGTAAGACTGAATGTCACCACTCGTTTTCTGACTTTTGCTTTTGGCTCCTGGATCTACCCTTTAACTCAAAAGTTTATATACATGATATAAAATCATTCTGCTTTTGCACTCTGGCTGAAATCTTCTCTTTTAACAAGTTTAGTTTATTTGTCTCACTATGTTGGCTCCTCAATGCTTTCATGTTTATGATTCTGTGACTTGAAAGAAGACAAGGCAATGAATAATAATATTTTAAAAATCACAAGTTTTATATGTAGGGAGGAGAGCATATGGAATTTTCTTTGTGTTTATCCTGCTGTTTGTCTTCTTATGACCATTAGAACAGCTTGTCAACAACTCAAAATGCCACATTGTTTCTCTCAGAACAAGGCAACTTTATTTATACAGCACCTTTCAGCCAAAGACAATTCAAAGTGCTTGTACAAGGAAGTTAAAGCAGCACATAGGAAGAAAAAGCACTTCAAGACAAGTAAGCAAACACCTTCATTGGTCATGAATGAGACGGGTTGTCACAGGAACAAGCGGATTTGTTGAAATCGTTTTTCTAAAGCTCCTTTGCTTATTACCAGCTGCTTGTCAAAGTCAGAGCCCATCACTTCCACATGGCTTTTCCCAGCTGTCGCTTCCAGCCTTTCTCCCTCCATGTAATTCAACAATATGCCTTGTTTAAAGAAATAAGGTGCGATACTCCAGAGTCTCCCATGTCTGCTTGTGTTTTGCCCACAACTGATGTGAAAATTAAAATCAATATAAAAAATTTGTAGCAGTTCGCATCCTGGATGTTGGGTTTCCACCACGTCAAACTGAATGAGAAAATAAGAACTGAAGAAAAAGCTTTGACAAAAATTATTTTAAGACATGGACAGGTGAATTTCAAATAAAATATCATCTGCTAAATTACATTAATATAACATTTTTCTTGATTTTACAATATAATTTGTAAACTTTGTGTTTGGAAAAGTTTATTAGATGATACAAGATAATAGTTTTGAGCTTATGGAAATTTTGATTGACTGGTTTTCAATTTTCAAAAATAACTAACTGCAATTGAAGCAAACATCTTTAAAACGTTATTAATTTAATCTTCACAAACCACCAAAACAAATTAGCATTTTGAGTGCTGTGTTTTTGATCAGACAGAGTTAAGTCTGCTTTTCAGTTTGATATTCTATTTTCATATTTTTTAAGAGTAGAAATATGAAAAATCTAAATTTGATGTACAGAAAATGGTTGATGTTTTCAGTCTTTACATAAGAAAAAAAATTCTAGTATACAATATGTGTAGAATTATAAAAACCCAGTGTTGTAAAGTCTGCTCAGCTGAAATCTCTGACCAAATCTCATTCCATTAATGTCACCATTTGTTGCATTATTGACATTGTGTCACAGTCTTTGACACAATTCATGTCTGATATTCACAAGCTTTGCTTTTCATACAGTAAATAAAGTAGAACTCAACTTTGATCAGAAAAGAAATGTTACAAACTCATTACAATATTAGAACCTAAATAACTTAGGCTAATAGACCACAAACTGTAAGGTACTGAGAAAAAAAATGGTTTTGTGTTTAATTCTTAAGAGATTTTGGAGGCACACATCTGAGTCTGACCCAGCAATCATCGATCTAAATGCCACCATAATGCCATCTCTGCAACTTTAGGAGATGCCTTATTATTTACTCTGTCACCTGATGGATCTCTGCCAAGCACAGTTTCAGAGACAGCTTGATAGGTTGAAAGTGAAGCAGGAGGGTTTGCATTCAGGACACGCAGCCCATGTTTCTACCCAAGACGTTTCCTTTACCTGACAGGGACCCTGGGAGAACAGCCACGATTCCTGAGAGGCTGTGACATGTGACAAGATGATGACGAGAAATACTCATTCAAAACGTTTCCCTTTTGTCTCTAGTGTTTGGTTATTAGTCTTAAGCATTTTTAGATGGAACAGATACTGCTTACAAAACTACAATCAATGATTAATAAGTTTAATCATTTAAACTTATTAAATGATTAATAAGTTTTAATCATTTTTATTGTAAAATAAATGAATTTTGATGCCATTCGACTGCCTAAACTGGAAATGTTGGAGACCTCTCCTTCTTTCTTTTGTTCTTTAAAAGTAGGCCCACAACAAACCATCTAAGGGCATTTTTGTTGAATACTTTTTATTCAGTTATTAAAATAAATCATAAATAATTGCAGGGACAAGGGTGTAAAGAAAATGGATGGATGGATGGATGGATGGATGGATGGATGGATGGATGGATGGATGGATGGATGGATGGATGGATGGATGGATAAATAATAGCAGCCATACCACTGGCTGATTTGCTGTGTTAAGCATTTGGTCATCTGCATTAATAAGGAGGACTGTAAGTATTATTTAAAAACATATTAGTTGAAACTTTTCTTTTTGCTCCTCAAAAAATTAAGAAAGTGTGAAGTAGGGACATCATTTTCCTGTATGTTTGCAATACACGTTTTTATGTAAACAAAAATTATTACAAAAACTATTGCAGCCATTTTCTATGATTCCATTCAGCATTTAGAAAAGAGTTTCAAAACAAAATACAATTGGACAAATATGATCTTACAGCAACTTGTTCATAGTTAAAAAATAAATCAGAAAAACTCCTACGAAGTGAAAAAAAACTCACTGAAGGTCACAATCCAAGATGAGACTCTAACATGGGTAAACAAGCACCGTCAAGATCGCAATGTCTCAATTAGATAACGACGCACCAGATCATAATGTAAATACACAAACAATTAAAATGCAGATCACAGGATAGTGAGGCTTTGGGAAATCTGGCGTTTTGCCAAGACACACTAATAAATTCTGTGTACCACCTCACTGCGGCCGGCGTTACCTGCACAGCCAAGCAGCTTATATGAGGTTAAAGAAAAGAGAGTTAGACCACAGTTAGTGCAAAGACATGGAGCCATTAGTTCACTTAAACATTAATCTCTATCAGTGCACCTGTCCAGCTTTCTTCTCCTCCCCTTGTCTATTGTTTCCAGAGTGAAACTTTTCACATTTTAGTGGGCTGAGAGTGAAGATCCAACTCTGTCTGTGAAAAATAAGAAGGCATTTCAGGTTTTCCCATTCCTTTCTTTCAACCTGTCTACCTGGTTTTTCATTGTAATTTCAGCTAATTTATGCAAGTTCAGTTAATTTGTATGTCAAACTGAATCAGCAATTGTTATGTCCTGAGTTGTTTCTGAGGTTTGATTATTCTGTCCCTTAGTCTCTTTCTTTAGATTACATCAGTCTTGTTTCTGTTTTATTTAGTCCCAGTTTATTTATTATTTATTTATTTATTTATTTAGTCCCAGTCTGCTGCTTAATTTTAACCTCAGCAAACACAAATTTCCCCATTTTTACTCTTTGGTTTTACTATACTAGGAGAAGCTTGATGTCTATAAAAATACAAACACACAAAGGAGCAACAGAGGATAAATCAACCATGTTGTGCATACTTTGTAATCCTAAAACTATGTTTTTATGTATATATCATGCAAGTGACTGTAAAATACTAATAATAGGTGAGTAACATTTAGATGTACATTACATGTCCTGATCTAAAATAAAAGTACAGACTATGGGAATAGATATCTTCCAGATTTTTTTTAGCACATGTGTCACATCCAATGAGAGACTTCAAAAGACTCAGACAAAGGGTATTTATATAGAGGACATATATGTCACCTTAGAAAGGGTTGAGTTTGAGGGTTTTGAGACGTGTCAGCATGACAGTCTCTGCCAGCGTAAGATGCTGGCAGGCTTGTCAGAGCATCATGACACGTTCAGGCTAATTCTTTACACAGACGTTGCTAAAACTGCCTCATATAGAACAAAGTCAGACACGTTGTGAAGGTAAGCTGAAGGCAGTCCTGTCCTGGACACATCTGACCCACAGCATCACAAAAGGTTACGGAGCAACTGGAATCTCACAACACAAAGTTTCACTTAGTGACTTTGTTATTACTCAATATTAGAATAAAATATGTCATAACAGTGAATTGTTTCATGACAAAAATAAATCGTTCTTCATCTGTTTTTAGTTGAAATACATCCTTGATCAGTTTTGATCAGGTTTTGGCATAAATTCAGTCTTTTAATTTTAATTGATTGAGCCTTCAGGACAAAAATGCATTAAATGTTTGTCCTTGTTGAAGCCACAAATAAATTGTATGTATTTAATGCATTTTATTCATTCCCACTGAGGAATAGGCTTGATTTGATATATAGTGATAGTAAAAAGGAATCAGTGTGTGAAAATGTCAAACTTTTTAAACATGTTTTAATATTTAATGAAGGTTTACAAAACATCCTCATATGTCATACAGATGTTGTATAACTTTGTGTGTGAAGCTTTGTCATATGATCATGTTATAGATATATGAGCTGGAACAAGAAAAATTCAAAAGATATGTCAGAAAACCAATTTCTGTTCTTTAGAGGAGCTTTAAAGTGACAGCAGTGAGAAATGGTTTAGATAACAAGATGTCAGCTGGGGAAAGAAAAACATAAAACACAAAATGATTTGTGAGCCAAGCTTGTCTGACATGTTACCCTTGTAAACTGTGACATAAACACAGCAGCACAAAATTAACTATAAATGTCCAAGGTGGTGATTTTCTTTCTTATTTTCCCCTCTTTGTAAAACTGGTTTCCTTTAGAGACTCAAATTACTGCATAAAAAAACGTGTCTGGTTTTGCACTGGCCACTTGAATATTGTAGTCTAATTAAGTAGTGTTGTGTCTAATACACTCCTGCAGGTCCATGTTTTGTTCCAGCTCTGGCTGCTCTGTACGTCTTTATAAATGTAAAAAAAACAACAACAGAGAAGTCGCTTCATGTGTTTCCCTCTGCTTCTACTTGCTTCTGTGCTGAACTAGATACCAAAAAGCCAAAAAAAATATACATTTTAAAAAACTAAAATTACCCAAATTCATCTTGTGATTTTTTTTGTTGTTGTTCATGCTTAAAAATAAACTAACCAAACTAAATTTTAAATAAACCATCAGACAAGTAAGATCCCCTTTGGTATTGTATATTCAACCACTGACAATCAAAAACTTCAAGGGTTTCATGGTTTTGCCTTATTAAAATACATGCAAATAGTTTTCAAATTCTTTTGTATTTACTGAGAAAAAAGGAAACATTTACTTTTTTTAGCAATAAAAACAGGTTTTGAGTAGGGGTGTAGTGATACAATAATTTCACGATACGGTACGATATACGATATTCTGGTCATGATGCGATATGTATCGCGATATTTGTTGAGCGATACGATTCGGTACGATTCTTGCGATTTTTGCAATTTTCTGAAAGGTTTTAGAAGGACAGTGGTTTTAGTGACATTTTGTGTTTCATAGGCTTGAATTTAGTTAACTGAGAAAAAAGGAAACATTTCCTTTTCTTAGCAATAAAAACAGGTTTTGAGTCACTTTGAAAATGTTTTCTTCGAGTAAGACACTGAATAGATGTGGCCATTTTTACAAGGAAATGAAATAAAATGCAAAACGTGTGCTTATTAAAGAACAAACAAAACAAATACCGTTGTTGTTCCTAATGCTTGTGTTTGCACTGAAGTCTGCATCTGTTCACTCATTCATTCCCACCTGGCAAAGCGACCAGAGGAGAATTAAAGTCTGAAACTTACTGACAGCTTTTCAGGAATACAGAAAACAAAAAACTGCCACCCAACCCAAGCATGGAGCGATTCATTAAGCAGCCCTGGTTTAACTGAAATACAGCATTTTATTTGTCACGGTCCTGTGTTTAGTCTATTTTAGTAGCATTCCTGTATTTGTTCGACTGTAATGTTTTAAGCCAATATGTAAACAAATGCAAGGTGTGAATTAGCCAAATATTTTAGGTTCTAATTGTTTTATGTCCTGTTAGTTTTAAAAGATAATAAACATACTTGGCAAAATCAACACTGCCAGATGCCAAACTCTAAGCCCATCTGTGAGATGCTGAGGGGAATGTTTGGATGAGGAGACAAGTGTTGCATCAAATTTTGTGAAAACAGCTTTAAGTAACAAACACCCATTTGTGACCTATGGTGACTGAAATCTGAGCTGAAAACATCTTTCTGCTCGAAATGATGCTTTAGACAGTCATTACAGGCTTCCTCATAGTGAAACAACAACAGTCTGCCATTTTGTTCAATATTTTGGAGCACTAAACCTGCATGAGATCCTTTGAGTAAGCTCAGATATCTAGGGATATTTTCCAGTGTGCATTGCAATAACAAGAATGTTGTTAAAAAATAATATTAAGTCCATTTAACATTCTTGTTTAAAAGAAGAACCAACTTTCTAGTGCCATAAATGTATTGTGAAGCAGCAGAAAGCAACAAAAATACACTAAACAAATCTTTTAATTCTTCTATTACTTTTTTGTAATTTTGTCTGCGTTACTTAACAGCAATATGGTGAATGGCAACTCCAGAGCATCCAAACGTAGGAAGACATGTTCGCTGTCAATGAGTGAAGGGACATCCCCTCCAAACTAATGGGATACAAAGACACTGTCTATCTAATTTTCAATCTAATTATCTTATGATTAATGCTTTCAGAGGGATGGTTCTTCAATAAGGGTGTCAGTCACTTTACCTGATTAAACAGCCATCGCTTTGCCTAAATTATCACTTGAAGATATGGTGGTGATGCGATTGTTAACCGAAATGGGAGCTGCAGACTGGGGGGAAAATCAGACTGATCATAATCACATTGTTATGCAAATTACAGATATTGTAAGGTGTCGGTACATCAGTGAGTGATGAACCAAGGACTCCACATCACCCAGACTCCTTTCATCTCGCCCTATTTTACTTTGTGTTGCTTTTCAGGATGCATGTTAGCGGCATGTTGAAATGATCTGAAAATTGGCCTGTGGTACATTATGAAGCCATTTATGTTCAGCTTGTAGTAGCTGATGCTGAACATGAATAGGAGTTTAAAAAGAATATGCATAAATGCAATATAATGATTTTCCCCCCTCTTGTCAAGCAATGCCGGCTTGATTTTCTCCAATCCTGTCAGAGCTGGAATTGCATTTGCACTGTTGACACCAACTTGATTTCATCTGTGTGGTAATGAAATGTTGCTTTACATAAGAATGGGTAAATTTTTTAACAAGCCCAACAGAAATGCTACAACACCAACACACTTGTGTAAGTTTATGTTTGTCACCATGGATACGTGTTTGTGTTTAAAGCTGGTATTAAATTGTGCCTGTGTGTTTGAATGTGATGTTTTTGCATTCATGTTGTCAAACTCAGACACGGGACACTCAAAGCCTGTGACAGTGGCTGACGAGAGGCAGAGGCACAGGAGGCATGAAGCAGCAATCAGTAGACAACAAGCAGGAGAGGCAGAGTGGAGGAGACCATGAAATCTGTCAGGAACAGGAAAGAACAATACAGAAAGTTGCAAAAAGTATTTTTTTGATTGTGCAGTTAAATTGCCAGATGCATGCATTTATTTTATTGCAGCCATCGAAACAATGTCTCTCTTGTACGTGGAGTTATGTGTGGAGAGGTTGGTGTTTTTTAGGCTGCCCAGCACAAGGCAATTATTTGAATCCCCTGGTTGACAAGTAGAGTTGCTTCTATTTGTTCATTTTTCTTGTTTACCTAAATTCTGTAAACTCTCTGTGACTGAGTGCTAATGCCTACTCCACAAAACCCAATTTCAAAAGTCAACATTTCTTGCGAAACCATTATTATGATCTTTAAATGAAAATTTCTCTAATTTGTCTTCCAAAATTAAAATGACAAAAGGTGTATGATTCCACAGCCATAGTTCTTTATATCTTCCTTTTCCAGTGTCGTTAAACTTTTTGTTTTATTGTGAAACAAAAGTTAGGAGAACCTCACATAGATTGATTAATCCTCGAAAAGTGCTGACATCATATTACTCAACCTTTATTGAGGATTAGACAATAAAAAGTACCTGTCAGCATTTATCTACTCATCCATCACTTTGTCGTTGGTTAGCCTTTAATGACCTTCCTTTCAGCACTAGAACATGCACCAATTTATCAGTTTATCAGTGCAACCAACTGTCCCTTGATTATACACTTCAACACATTGCGCCTGGTTTATTCTTTTCTGTTTCTGTTTTTGTGAGCAGCCTGCTGTCTATGTTCATGTGTTGCTGCTGTTTGAATAAAATGTATTCAGGTGCCTGGTGGCAGCTGCCTAAAGTAAAAGTCATATGATAAAACATGAAAACATAAGGCTGCAGCCAGACATGCTGTTGAGATAAAATATGGTATGAAAACATAAACAAATCAGCTGCCACATAGAGACGACCACTTCTAAGCGTCTAGTGTCAGGCAGGTTGTTACATGAACGTACCTCCCGGCTGCATTGCAGATATAAAATTCATATTCTGTGGCCGAAGCCTGATCTTCCTCCTTTTCTCTGCAACAGGGCCTGAACAGAATGTAATCACGGCAGAAACAGGAGATTGGTCATTTTTCTTCACCACCCCACGTTTTTTAGTCACAACCTCTTTTCTAGGTCAGTCATGGAGCTGCAGCTATTGTTCCCTTTAAACTACTAATAAAAGTATGCAAATATGAATGGCAAGATTTATTTATTTTTTCCTTTGATGACAGGGGGCCAATGTTGTTGCAGTGGTAAGAAGCTCCAAAAGGTGCTGCAGTTCACCTGTGGTTCACGTTTAGTGCAAATACATTCTGATTTATCAAATCAAATCAAATCCAATAAATGCATTTTAATCCCTGTAGGTCAACACCGTGCAGATTTTACCATCAAGTTGAGAGCATTAGGTTAGTTTTTTAAATACGCAATGTACAAAAATGAACAAAATCGTCCGTATTCTCATTGAGAGAAAAAAAATGCAGCTTTATAGCTGGAAGCTTGTGAAGCATGACTGTAAACTTAAGGAATGTAAAAAAAACTAAAAAAAAAAGATACCCAGGGGCAAGTGGTCAAGTGATCAACCACACAGGTGACTGAGTTATTTGAGAATATGAGCTGAGGCCGTGATCAGCCGGCTGACTGACAGAGAGACAGCTGACTGATTGTCTGAGTGACTGATGTTCAGGTTAAGCTGCTGCTGGTTTCTTCGCATACTAATGATGACATTGCGCAGACAGGGAGGGTTAGAAAAAGAGAAGGTGGTGAAGTGAAAAGAAGCGAAAATAAGAAATCAAAGCAGTGATGATTGGTGAATTAAAGAAAAAAGGCGATGGAGCTGGAGGTGGAGCTTCAGGCTATGAGACTCAAAACAGGAAATGACAATATGGAGGAAGAGAGTCTCATGAGGACTGAGCTGAGGACATTTTGCTCCATTCTTATTGTTATTTTTGATTAAAAACATTTAGTCGCATTAGTTCAGAAACTAACGATCCTTTAAGTGGGTAAAGTTAGATTTCAGTTAAGTATTTTTAATATTTGCATTTGCGTCTAAGTTTCATACTTCTTAACAGAAACAACCAAATACTGAGATAAAACTATTCTTCTTGGTTAAATACACGTTTCTCTTGTCATGATGTCTGAGGCTCTTCAAAGGTCACATTTAAATTTGAGCAGATCAGCAGATTAGCCAGCAGGGGGGAGTGCTGGTCTCTGATAAATGCAAACACACACACACACACACACACACACACACACACACACACACACACACACACACACACATCATTGTGCCCCCAGCTTACTCACCATGTCCCCACATGAACCTCCATAATACAAATAACCAAAGCCAACATGCCTTTCTAAAGCAGTTATCTACAACCTATCGACAAGGCTGCAAGGTCACATTGTATAATAAGTCAATATTTGTTTAGATTTCATATATTTCTCATAATTATAACTTTCTGCTTACATCTCAGAAAAACACAACACTTAAAGTTAGAATATTGCACACAGCAATAAAAAATACTTTTAAAATTGTGAGTTTAATGAAAAGCAAGTTTAATACTGTACTTGTTAAGGTTAAAGTTTATTGTTTCCATAAGTTACTTTTATTCTGACAAACAATGAGAAGTGGGATAAATCTTCTAACATGTTTTAATGATTGTAGATTAAAATAGGTTTATGTCTAGTGGTTAATAGCTTTAAAACGTATTCATTGTTCTCAAACTTTTTTCACATTTTTACAACACACACACATAACTACGAAATGGAAGGAAAATGATATATGGCTTCATATTTTTTTAGCTAACAAACATCCACTGGTCAAGTGAGAGAATCTGTTGACAGGACATCTATTCACGGTACCTTCATGGAACAGTGACTAAAAGACTCTGTGACAAAACAACAACTTGTGGCATCTTGTTTGAAGGCCACAATCTATGGATCCCTTAAGGGACATGGAGAAAAAAATGAAAAATAAATCCCGACTTACTTTCTCAAGAAAGTAAGTCAGGATTTATGTTTTGTATTTTTTCCTCCATAAGGGCTTCGTAGTAACTCATGTTATTAAAATACATTAAAAAACAAACAAACAAACAAACAAACAAACAAACAAACAAACAAACAAACAAACAAACAAACAAACAAACAAACAAACAAATGTCACATGACCATAAAATTGACCATCACTGCTTGGCGGAAGAACAATGTCGTCAGCTGACCAGGGGGCGTGGCCTGTGTTTTGACTCTTGCTCGCTGCTAAGCGAAAACTTTGCTTTCTAAGGAGAATTAGTCATTTATTGATCTTCATAATCTTTTGCGATACAACAGAAACAACACAACAGCTTTACTCAGCGGTAAGCTTTATATTTTTTTTCTGTTTATGGCAGTATTTGAATTAGTTTAGCTAATTAAACTCCTCTGTTGCGGCGCTGCTACTGCGGCCACGGAATTCCTTTGAGACAGTGTTGTTTCAAATTTGAGGTTTAATTTAAGCCTTTATAATTAAATTTCATCTGGTATTGTACACGCCGATTAATTTGAAGTGATTTATTGTTTTATTCGGCTGTGATGCCTAATTGATTTTGGATTTTATTCTTGTACTTTTGACTCATTTTGTGATTGATATGCTAACCAGAAGTAGCGTTTTTTGAACACAACGGCGCACTTAAACGACTGTGTTTTCCTACGAAGTACTGCATTGAAAGACCCATATAACATCTGAACTGATTGTTTAGTTTTTTAAAAAGTGTGTTGTATTAATATTTACCGGTAAACTTATTTGAATTAATGATTGAATTTGAATTGTTGATTATTATTCTGGCCTTTTACAGGTCAGGATTTTTTTCTACCTATAATAGAAAATAAACAACCAAATTGAACTGATAGCAAACAAATAAAAGCTTTTTCTTTTTTCCTCTTCCCTTTTGATTTTTTTATTTATTTTTTTCCTGATTGGATTATATTCCTGGAAGGACACAAATTGACTCACTTCCTTTAGATTATTTTTATACATAGATTTTTTAGGTTGTCCCATAAAAAATATTTTAACTCCATGTAAATGCATGTTGATGGGAGATGCTGCAAGCTTAGCTGTTAATAGACTAGGCAGAGATGAACAAGGTTAGAGAATTGACCCCTTTCTTGCAGGACTTTTGCAGGTCAAAGATTCTGCAGGCCTAAAACAGTTGTTATCCATAATGCCCCTTGCTGCCTTTACTTCTATCTGGTCCCTGAGAGCCATGTCCTGGTTTTCATATCCTGCTGATGCTGCACTATTTTCAAGGAAGGATGGCAGAAATAGACTGATGAAAGTGGCAAAAGTCATCTGACTTGGAAAAGAACATGCACAAAGTTTTGAAGAGCTACAAGTTTATGTCTATGCATTTACTGCATAGACATAAACTAGACTGCAGTGAGGCAGTGACTGAATAGACATAAAACATTATGCAGAACTAAAAGAAAGAGGAGAATTTGAAGAACTGCTATAGAAAAAAATATATAGGAAATTTTAGCTTTAACAGGCGCTAGCAGTTAGAAAATGAGCTGCTTTTAAGTAGTAAGTACCTCAAATGTGGAAATAAAGACATAAAAAATGGAATGTAAGATAGAAAATTAGAGCTTTTTGAACAGAGGGATACAACATAGATAGATAGATATTCCACAACTTAAGCACACTTGTATATTCAGAAGAACATAGATGAAAAGAGAAACACCACCATGTTTTTTCCAAATTCAGTATCAAAATAATTTATTTTGCAATAAATACTCTCTATGAAGGTTACTTTATTATACAATATAAGAGCCACTCTGAAGTAAAATTCAAAAAGATGATACCTCCTGCAATGATGCTACGATTTTAAATGTAATAGAAAAAGAGATGGAAAAGAAAGGAGAAAGGGAAATGAGCAAGGTGGGAGGAAAGGTTTACAGGAAAGAGAGCAAAGGTCAACACCCTAGAGCTCTGCTTCCATGCCTGCAGAAATGGAAAAAAAAGAGAAACCACTGCAACAAACTACATGCTCATCTCATTTTGTGTGCTGGAAAATTCCTCCTACCTTTCCCTATGGCCAGTCTCACATGTGATGTACATGATGTGATGTCCAATTAAACTTTCTTTTTAAAACTTAATTCTATGAGTGTTAAAAAAAATCTAAATCTTTATAATCCACTACACTAATCCAACTGGATTCATATACTATTTTGAAAGTGATTTGGATTATTTCCAAACTACAGGATTATATAAATGGAGCATTTGATTTGGTGTGTCATGAGAATTTGGTTTTTGTCATTTGCTCTTTACATATTTCGGTACTATTGTCTGCAAACAGAATGAACACAGTTAATCAGCAATGGAAATATTATTCTCTCTCCCTTTTTTATGAACATCCAAAACTAGTCACACATCAGTCAGACTGTTGTCTGCAGTTGGAGGGAAAATTGTAGTTGCAAAGCCATGTTGAAGGTGAGTCAGAGCCTTGAGGTGGAAATGATCTAATATGCTTTGAATGTGTTGAATCCCAACATAAAGTTCATGCGATCATGTGTGTTTGCTTTTGCTTCCACAAACCTGCTTCTGTGACCTCTTGACAGAAACCAGCCACTCACAATATCTATGTCAGTGGCTTCAGGCATGTAGGTCAGCAGTTTTACTGGATAAAAATAGAAATAAAAATGAATATGAAAAAAGACTTACTGTTCCTCATACATGCATAGCAGAGGAGTTATCTCCAGCTCTGCCACAGAGAAACAATGCTCCAGAATTGATTAGCATACATTTCATTCAACACAGTTTTAGACGGATTTTTAACTTTGCATTTCTACAAATATGCATTTTTACAGCAGTTAATATTCAGATGCTTGAAGGATTTATCTTTTAGCACTCCGGTTATCGTTTTGTTTTATTCTCTAATTAGTGTGTTCGAACACCGACTTACGATTCACTGAACCTTGCAAGATCAGGTTATCAAGGGAGTTGTTGTCTACAGATGGCAGACGTGTAAGAAAACAAATTCATATTAAATTATGCCTTCAGGCACTTTATTAAAATGTGTTCCAAAAACAGGCATTGTTTCCATAATACAATCTAGAATAAAAAAATGAACAAGATACCCTGAAAAGCATAAAAGCAAAAAAAAGCAGCTGGTAGGAGGAGTGTGCAAGACGGGAAAAAAAAATAACACAAGCCTTTTGACATATTTCATACGATGTGATTACTTGACTCATTTTGTTGAAAGTACAAAAAACTAAAACAGGTAATTTATCCCTAACCGCATCCAGCTGCAACAACTAATTTAAAATCTGTTCCCTTTTAAGTTATTAGAGTGCAGGAACAGTCCGACTCATTTAATAGACAGGACAGCTGATTGCAGTGCCACCTGCACACTTTGGAGAGAACAACTTTCTAACGTCAACTTTCATTTGCTGCATGGATGGAGCTGGTGGGCCACAAGGACAGCTGACCTTAATGCTCAAACGAAGGATGCAGCGAGGAAAGCCTGCTTGTTTACTGCTAGTGCAGATCGTTACAAGTGCGTGAGCACACATAGATAGAGCAATGCACACAGATACTGGTCACAGGCCTGCTCTGACAAATATTTTGAAAAGGGAACTGAGGGTAAGCAGGTGACTGCCAACATATACAGAAGCTTCAAATATTCTCCTTCCTCTTTTGTTTATCCTTTAACACAAAGGAAACAGTCACAGAAATTAAAATTCAGACGTGTAGATAGCTTACTTTAATACAGACCCAACTGTTACTTGAATGACTTAGTCTGACCTTACTCTTAAAACGTTACAACCTTTTTTAGAGTTGGTGCTTTACATAGTTTAACTTACAAAATAAATGATGCAGATGTTTATATTTATTGTTAATTGTGTTTAATCTACACATGATCAAATCTATATCAATGTAGTTGTAGGAGAAACTACAACTTTTGCAAGTATTAAGCGCAACATGTACTTTTGCAGCCATCAACGAGACTTGAGCTTAATTTTGGCAGGATATTTGGTCTGCTTCTTGTCTGTGAAGAGTTTAGTTTAGGAACATCATCGTATTGTGATCTTTTGCTGTGTACCATATGCAGGAGTCCTGACCACCGTCATGCTTGACAACTAGGACAATGAATTTTAGGTTTAAAACCATTTTTTTGACTCTTGTCATTGTGGCCAAAGAAGGAAACCAAAGAACAAAAGATAATAAAATTTGTTATACAAGTGCTCAGTAAATGTTGTCCACACTAGGGATTGAACGACTATATATTTTTCAAGGTCGACTACATCATGACAATAGTCGAGTCGATGTCGACTAGTCGCGGTGATGTCATAGTGATGTAAGCGCAAAAAAACTTCACGACTTGGAGGCTTCATCAGCTATTTTTACTGCAAATATCGACACACCCTCCCCTTCCCCCGCTTTTACTAGGTCTAAACACATCATTCTTCGTGAACAGCGGTGAAAAGTTCGTTGCACAAAGTCGGTCTGACTTTTTTTGTTTCCAAACACCGGCTGATACTGATTATCTCTGGAAAACTACTCGAATAGGAGTCAAATTACCACTGACCAGAAGGTGCTTTTGGAACATCACAAACCAAACTTATTATGAACGGATCCCGTTTGGTTACAGTTGAAATGAACAAAGCCTCCCGCTGCTCCTCCCTCTGCTCCTCCCGCTGCTCCTCCCGCTGCTCCTCCCGCTGCTCCTCCCTCTGCTCCTCC